>PVKS010002349.1:0-119696 GCA_004027875.1 Aplodontia rufa | reverse complement strand
CCAGCCCAGCTCTATTTGATTGTTTGTTTATTTATTTATACCAGAGATTGAACCCAGAGGCGCTTAACCACTGAGCCACATCCCCAGCCCTTTTTATTTTGAGACAGGGTCTTGCGAAGTTGCTTAGGGCCTCACTAAGTTGCTGAGGCTGGTCTTGAACTTGCAATCCTCCTCTCTCAGCCTCCTGAGTCGCTGGGATTATGGCTCTGTTTATTTCTTATTTTTTATTTTGAGACAGGATCTCACTAACTTGCCCAGGTTGGTCTCAGATTTGCAATCTTCTTGTTATCGTCTCCCAAATAGCTAGGATTGCAGGTGTATGCCTCCACTCCTGATAGTGATTTTTATGTTGAATGTGAGACTAAGGAAGGATATCACTACCTTCTCAGTTTACCTGGCCTTTCATCTCCTCACCTGCCCATTGTGCAGCTTCTGTCCAGTCCACCCTCTGCCTTGCACCAACAATCTTCCTAAAAAAATATCTGCTTGTGTGCATCTGCCATTGACAGATCCTGTGACTCACAGGATCTATTTATTTTTTCATCTGGCCTTTGTTTCTCCAACACTCAGTAGTGCATGTAGTACTGGGGTTCGAACCCAGGTCCTCGCACATTATAGTCAATGCTGCAACCTCTGAGCCACTGCTCCAGCCCTGGGCTTTACTCTTATTCATACTACTTCCTCTTCTTGTTGTGTGTGCCTCTAGTGGATACCCTGCTCCCTTCCCAGCTTGCACCTCACTGCTTTCAAAAATTCCAAATAATTGCCTAGAAAAATCAGTTTGAGTAGATATCTAAGATAAGTTCAGCAGTACCCTGAGTAAACTGCAGGAGTCCCGTGGCATCTCTTATGCATGTCATAGGAGTTTTGTTTAATTGCTATGACTACCGTTCTTCCAATGGAAGCATGCTTTATCAAATTTAAAAATGCAAAAAAAATAGGGCTGCAGTGGCGGCTCAGTGGTAGAACACTTGTCTGACATGTGCAATGACCTGGGTTCAAACCCCAGCACCACATAACCCAACTAAGTGTCAGAAAAACTAAAACAAAAAACAGATGAAAAGATAAATAAAATTGATTCTCTCTTTCTCATTCTCTCTGTTTGGCTCTATCTTAAAAAAAAATGCAAAAAATATTTGTGATCCCTTTGACATTGGCACCATTACAAAAATAACACTTTATGATATAATTATTGATGGTTAAAAGATAAATAAACAGAATTGACAAATTATAGCCTAAACTATAAAAATATAAACCACCTTAGAAGTGTAAAACTATTGCTCAGAAGCATATTTAATTTATGCACATATGAAATATCTTCCATACCCACATAAAAGTTTGGCAGGGTTTTGGTATTTGAAGTTCTCTGATACATGGCTTCTAGGTAAATATATAATTGCATATCCTTAAGGAAATATAGTTGTTTTATTTTCTGAAACATAGAAGAACTCAACTAATAGAATATTATTTAGATTCCTCTTTTAATTAATATAGTACAGCAATTTATAAAAAGCACTTTGGTTTTTGAGTAAAATGGAGCTTCTGAAATGTATAAGAGGTAACTGTAAGCAATGTTTTCATAAGCAATGAAACATCTCCCTTTCCCCCACCTACAGGGCTGTAAGTTTTAGCAAATACAAATGTAGAATATCCAGGAAATATGAATAAGACAAATAATTTGTTTTATGTGATAAAAACAAACCAAGTTTTTGTATAAGTGTATTCCAAAAATTGCATGGGATAAACTTGTACTGGAAAAATCATTTGTGATTGATTAGAAATTCACATCCACCTGGGCTTCCCAGTTCCTTTGTTTGGCAACTCTTACTATGCAAACCTGAAATTTGCATTATCCTTTAAAAATACAGCCAGCTTGTGCCCAAAACACTATAAATTCTGTATTAGTGAGATCATATGAAAGCATTTTTGCTTATTACTGTGATGCACATAAAGAAACCAGAGGGCTGGGGATGTAGAGTGCTTGCCTAGCATATGCGAGGCCCTGGATTTGATCCCCAGCACCAAGCAAACAAAAAAAGGCTAGGCTCACCAGCTAATGGCTCTCAAACTCACTGTACCCATGCACAGCAGTGCAGTCTTTAGAACTTCTCCAAAGGAGGACCATGTGGGTTCTCCCCCACAAAATCCTATTTTAGTCATAGTCATTAGCTCTGGCATTGGAGAGAAAGCATGCTGATCATGAGATTCTCCATTTACCATGTCACAAGAAATTCCATAAAACTGAATGCCTGGGGGGCTGGAGTGGTGGTTGGGTGGTTAGGGCACTTGCCCTGCATTCGGCAGTACACGGGTTCAAACTCCAACACCCACATACTCAACTAAGTGTCAGAGCAATGAAAACCATGTGAAAAACTCAATAAAAATTGATTCTCGGGGCTGGAGCGGTGGCTCGGTGGTTACAGTGCTTGTCCGGCATATGCAAGTACACGGGTTCAAACCCCAGCACCCATGTACACAACTAAGTATCAGGGCAACGAAAGCCATGTGAAAAACTCAATAAAAATTGATTTAAAAAAAAAATTGATTCTCTCCCTCTCTCTCACTGCCCTTCTCTCTTAAAAAACAAAAACAAAAAGAAAAATAAAACAAAAACAAAAAAACCCCGAATGCCTGGGAGAAAGGATCCCTTCCTTGAGCTGAGGACATAGGAAGCCTCTTTCTGAAACATGCCTACCTTCTTTCTTCCTTCCTTCCATTTGGTTGTTTTTTTTTTTTCAGTCACAACCCCTGACATCTTTCCTCACAGAGAGTTTGAGCTGTATTTTTTTTTAACCTAGACTAAGTCATTTTAGGCAAGTATTCAGGCATTGCCCTGAGACTGAGGAGAATGAATGAATAAAAAAATGAATTTGCCATCTTGGATGATATTCCTGCCCAGAACCACCAAGGACTTAATTGGATGAGAGTTTAAAATCTCTATCATGAAGTCCTCTGTGAACCACAGGCCACTCATGAATTGACCCACGAGGAAATAAACGCATTAAGTGCTAAGCTGGCAGCATGCTCCCATCGCCTCTGAATTCTATGGGAAAGCAAAATATAACCAAGAGAGGCTGGAGCAGTGGCTCAGTGGTTACGGTGCTTGCCTGGCAGGCGCAACTATGCGGGTTTGAACCCCAGCACCACTTTCACAACAAAGTGTCTGAGCAATGAAAGCTAAATCAAATTGTTCTCGCTCTCTCTCTCTCTCTCTCTCACTGTCCCTCTTTCTAAATAATAATAATAATAATAATAATAATAATAAAATAATACAGTGTTGAGCCTTATACGATGCCAGTGCTGCAGGCTTAGGTATTTGAAACTTGGTTGGTGAAGATGTTATTCTGTCTCACTCAAGCCGTTGTGTGCCCTGAAGAAAGCGCAGAGACGGACTTCTCCCCCAGTGAGCCTGGGCTGCAGGGCAGAGGAGCCCTCAGGGTGCAACACAGCTTTTTTTTTTTTTCCAACTTTATTTTTTCAGTTTTTCATGTTGCTTTTGTTTCTCAGATACTTGTTGGGTGTGTGTATGTGGTGCGGGGGTTTGAACTCGCGTACTTGCACATGCCAGGCAAGAGTCAAAAACGGCTGAGCCGCCGCTCCAGCCCCATAACATAGCTTCTTCATGGACTCTGCCTATGACAATGAACATTTCCACTCATTCTGACACAAGATTTGCTTTTTCCTTTCAAGGTAGAATGAGTGAGTTAGAGAGAACAGGATTATGTTTCGAAAAAGAGAAGACCATTGGGAGTTAAAAATAGAAACTAAAAGTTGAGAAAAGTAATTCATTTAAAAGTCCGTGTTTGATTTGGATCTCATGATAATAATGTAATGCCCAGATTACACATACTAGGTGTTCAACAAAAGTTTGGAGATAAACACATTAACAAATAATATTTGTACCCAAGAGCTTTATCTGAGCTAGACAGCCTTTTAAAAGCTGACCTGTGAAGTAAAATATACCTTTATTATAGTGTTTCTATGGGAAATATGCATTACACTCCAAGCAACTGATTTGCCGGTGGATGTTTGCAGAAGTTGGGGTTGCTGTCATGGGGGTGGGTTGTATGACGTCAACCACAGTCTCGAGCCTAAACCCTTGTGACCAACCCACATGTTTAGAAGCCCACAGACTGGGCTCAGGAAAACAGCCACCAGCCAAGGAACAAAGTATTGCTTACAAGGAAATGCTACAGAATGTGAACTCACAACACAGTGTTGGACATGGTAAATAAAATCCAGGCTTTTCCTTTTAAAGTCACTTGCAACCTCAATTAAAATGAATCATTAGCCAGTCATTCACTCATTCACACCCACACCACACATCTCTATCTTCTTCCTTTTTCCCCCGGAATTCCGTGAAAATAACAGGAAGGGAGAAAAATATGTACTAAGATATTAAGATAAAGCAGGGGAGGAGAGACAGCAGGAGACCAGAATTGTAGAAGATGGAAAGTGTGGGGTGGACACATAATTAATTTAGCAGAGCAGAAGGAGTCCAGGCCAGGTGCCTGCTGGGGGAATCCCTCTGCACTCCGTTAGGCTCAGTATGTGGGGCACCAGCTGCTGCAGAAGGTCAGTACAGGGGTGAGGCTGAAGCCTGGGAGACTACTTATAAGTCCAAAACAAGAAGGTCAACTGCCTTAGTAGCTCTTTCACCCCACTGTAGCAGGTGGCCACCCCTCCCACCTGGAGAAGTTTCTTTTAAGAAATGAAATCTGAGAGGCTTAAGACTTGAAGATTCCAGTCAGGGTGTGGACTTGGATGAAAAGGAGGGGATGAAGTGAAACCACACAGTTCTGAACTTGGGAACACTGAGATCCCTTCTCACCCTGAGCACAGACATGTTACTGCCAGTCCCTACCGGAGGGAAGTTAAAAAATCGGACAATCCCAAGCCAGGCGCGGTGGTGCATACCTGTAATCCCAGTGGCTCAGGAGGCTGAAGCAGGAGGATCATAAGTTCAAAGCCAGCCTCTGCCACTTATTGAGGTCCTGAGCAACTTAGCGAGACCCTGTTTCAAAATAAAATACAGGAGCTGGAGCAGTGGCTCAGTAGTTACGGTGCTTGCCTGGCAGGCGCAAGTACGCAGATTCAAACCCCAGCACCACATACACAGCGAAATCTTGGAGCAACGAAGGCTGCATGAAAAACTAAATAAAGTTGATTTTAAAGAATAAATAAATAATATAAAATGGGATGGGGATGTGGCTTAGTGGTTAAGCACCCCTGGTTTTAATCCCTGGTACAAAAAAAAATAAATAAAAAAAGAAAGAAAGAAAGAAAAAGAAAAACCCACAAACAAACAAAAAATTGGTCAGCCCCAGAGCAAAGATTTAGGTTGCTAGCATTGAGGTCTACCAATGAAGAATCACATCTGCATTAGTCAGCATTGACTTACTACAATGAAATATCTGTGGCGACTAATTTTGTAGGACAAAAGATCTATTTAACTCATAGTTTTGAGGTTCACAGTCTAAGATCAGATGGGGCAATAGGAGGTACTTGTATGACCTCTGGTGAGTGCAGAGGGTGGCAAGTCATGGCAGAAGTACATGTTGGGCCAAGTGTTTACGTCTTGAACCAGAGCACAGAGAAAGAGAAAGAGACTGGGTCCCACAATCCCCTTTGAGGGCATACTCTCTAATAACCTAAGGACCACCCACTAGACCTCTTTTTTTTTTTTTTAATGGGGATTGAACCCAACCACTGAGCCACATCTGCAGCCCATTTTATTTTATTATTTTAAGGCAGAGTTTCACTAAGTTGCTCAGGGCCTCCCTAAGTTGCTGGCTTTGAATTTGCAATCCTCCTGCCTCAGCCTCCTAAACTGCTGGGATTACAGTCATGTGCTATGGCACCTGGCAGACTCCATCTTTTGAAGGTCCCCTATACCTTCTAATACTGCCATTCTGGGGACCACATCTTTACATATGGACCTTGGGGGATACTCAACATCTAAGCCATAGCCACACGACACATCATCATCCTAAGGTGGCACAATCACACATTTCTCCCATTTAAGAAGCTTGGGTTCTCTTTTGGTACCTCATTCTTATCTATCAAATTGGATCAGCACTGATTTTCCTGCAGGTGGCATGAGAATTTATGCTTTTTAAATTTAATTTTAATTAGTATCAAAATAATACATGTACAAAGTACAGGTTCAAAATGAAAAAATAGTCTCCCAGCATATACAGCCACACTACTGATTCCCACCCCTAAAAGATAATTGCTTTTGATTTTTTTAGCTTTTCCTTTCCATATATGTAAATAAGGTGCATGTCCCGCTAATCTCCTGGCTTTTTTGTTTTGGACATTGTCCACTGACTTCTAACTTTGGATATTTTGGATCTTGCTTTCTTCCTCCACTATCAATATAATCCTTCCTTCAAATACTCAGCATGATGCTTCACTTCAGTTGACTTCAAATTTAGACAATAATTTCCTTTTCAAAAAATAACTAATATATGTAAATGTTTTTCTGCAAATATCAGGCATATTTATATCTTATAAAAGAAAATTATTGGGCTGGAGTGGTGGCTCAGTGGTTACGGTGCTTGCCTGGCATGTGCAAGTACGCGAGCTCAAACCCCAGCACCACGTACACAACGAAGTGTTGGAGCAACGAAAACCACATGAAGAACTGAATAAAGTTGATTCTCTCTCTCTCTCACTGTCCCTCTCTCAAAAAAAAAAAAAAAAAGAATACTTACGCCATTTGCCTGGCACGAGGACATGAATTTCAGCCCCAGCACCACATGCACTATGAAGTGTCTGAGCAACTAAAGCCCCATGAAAAACTAAGTAAAATTGATATTCTCTCTTTCTCTTTCACTGTCCTTCTCTCTTTAAAAAAATAAAAATAAAAAAAAGAAATTATTGCCCAATATGAAGCCAACTAAAATACACCATTGTTTTTAGCACTTTTTACGGGTACTTTCTCCTTTAAGTGGAATAATGGTGCTGGCCTTCACCAAGTAGGTCAGAAAATATGACCCTAGGATAACCCTGGGGCCTTGTAGTAATCCAAATTCACATGTCATAATACTGCAAATCTGATCTATTAGCTTTCCACTCTTTTTGTTTGTTTGTTTTGTTTTTGTTTTTGAACCAGGGATTGAACCTGGGAGTGCTTAACCACTGAGTCACATCCCTTTCTTAGGGCCTTGCTTAGTTGCTGAGGTTGTCCTTGAACTCGAGATCCTCCTGCCTCAACGTCTGGGGTTGCTGGGATCACAGGCATGCACCAGTGTGCCAACCTAGTTTCCACTCTTAAATCAAACTTCTCACAAAACAAGAAGATTTGACTATAATGACAGAGCTGATGATAAATGTTTTCTTTTTTTTTTCCTTTTAGTACTGAGGATTGAACCGTGGGGTGCTTAACCACTGAGCAACAACATCCCCGGCCCTTTTTATTTTTTTTACTTTGAGACACGGTCTCCCTAATTTGCTTAAGGCCTTGCTAAGTTGCTGAGTAGGGCTTTGAACAATGTTTTCATTCCTGATGCAAAATTAAAGATACAAATAGCAGATAATAATGGGGGTCAGGGGAGAGATGGGAAGAGGGAACTGTGCTAATATCCTCAACTAACATCCTAGGGAGTCAAAAGGTACTTTTTATATGGAGGAAGAATTAGAGGATTAAGTGTAATATCTAAGGGTACAGAGGGAAGCAAGAGAACAAAATTACAAATAATGTTGGGAGGAGGGAAGTAGGAAGCTAAATCTTGCTATTTCGTAGAGGTGAGTCCATAAAGAATGCCTTAAATGGGCCAAGAGATTGGTTTCAAAAACTTGCATGAGTATATGATTTAGTGAGGAAATTCACTTTCTAAATAATTTTTAAAAGAGGCAGTTGAGGGGCTGGAGCAGTGGCTCAGTGGTTGCAGCGCTTGCCCGGCATGTGTGAGTACACGTGTTCAAACCCCAGCACCCACGTACACAGCTAAGTGTCAGAGCAACGAAAGCCAAGTGAAAAACTCAATAAAAATTGCTTCTCTGTCTCTCTCTTTCTCTCACTGTCCTTCTCTCTCTCTTTTAAAAAAGGCTGTATAAAAGAGCCAGTTGAGAGTGGCAGCCTCTGGATGGTGGCATATGTGGTGGGCACTGTTAATTTTCAATATTAACACTTCCTTACTATTTGATTTATTTTACTTTGTGCATATATTGTTTCACTTTTTAACATGTAACAGGGGAAATGCCTTTTAAAAGCACACGTTTAAAAGTTGAATTCATGGAGGAAAGGAACCAAAGGGGAGAGAAGAGGGATGGGAAAGGGGAGGAATTCCGGTTGATCAAGTTGTGCCATGTGCATGTATGAATTGATCACAATGAATGCCACTTTTATATAACTATAACGCACCAATTAAAAATAAGCAGAAGAAAGACCAATAGAGTAAAGAGATCGGGGGAGGGAGGAGGGAAGAAAAAGGGGAAGTATTGGGGAGCAAATTATGTTATATGAGGGCTGGATTGGTAGCTCAGCGGTTACAGCGCTTGCCTGGCACGCGCAAGGACCTGGGTTCAAACCCCAGGACCGCATACACAATAAAGTGTCAGAGAAACGAAAGCCATGTACAAAACTAAATAAAAAATTGATTTTAATTTTTTCTCTCTCTCGTTGTCTCTCTCTCTCTTAAAAAAATTACGCTATATGCATCTATGAATATGTCAAAATGAACTCGCATATTATGCATAATTCTAACACACTAACAATAATAAAAAATAAAAGCTGAATTTGATGCAAACATGGGAGCCATAACTGCAGATGTTCATTTTGCAGTGGCAATTTGTATTATTCTTTCAGAAATTGCACATTTCTCAGGCACTCCTGTAAGTGGTAATATAAGCTTAATGGGTCTCTTGGTGAAAGACTTACGAAGTTAGCATTGGATACGGGCAACATTAGAGGTGCAGGATAATGTTTTTTCATTGCTCTTACTGTTGGATATAAGGTAAGTGTGCCAACCACTTAGGTAATGAGACGACACTGCACAGAAGTGAGAAATATCCCTTTACGGTGGACCTGGTTTCCTATACTAAGCTGTGCTTTCAGTCTGGAATCTTCTTTTTTAAGCTAACCAGATCTCTCTTACTTTCCTTGGTCTCATTCACCTCTGTAAAGCTGCTCTTAAGGGAGAATTGGAGTTTGGGGTGAAACATGTAGTTTTGGACCCCATAGCCAGATTACATATTTCCCTAGAAGTAGTGCTCCTCTTTGCAAAGAATGTGGCCCTTAGTAGGCCCTCAATTTACTGAACAAATGAAATTCGGAGCAAGACATACAAGATCATTCACAATCTAACCCCAACCAACTTTCCCAGTTTCCTTTTCCCTTTGTGTCCCTGAGGCTACTCTCCGTTTCTGGAAGGAGATTTCTCCCTTGTGTGCCTTTGCATATTCTGATTCCTCTGCCTGGAAGGCTTTCCACCATCTTTTTTCTTTTCTTTTTCAAGAGAGAGAGGAAGATAATCAATTTTATTTATTCATCTGGTTTTTATTTTTCTGACAGTTGTGTATGTGGTGCTGGGGTTTGAACCTGGGTGCTCATGCCAGGTAAGCACTCTAACTGCTGAGCCACTGCTCATGCCCTACACCACTTTCTTAAGGGTTGTCCTCAGGTCTCATCTTCTTTAAAGAAATATCCTATCCTACCATGTCCCTAGGCTCCTCAGTTGGAGAGGATTCTCTCTCCCCTGCCCAGGTTCCAGCAGCCTGCACCTATCTCCTGTTCAGTACAGTTCCTCAATGATATTAAGCAATTGTTCCCAGGCTCCTATTGTAAGTAAAACAATCTGCAATGATATCTTGGCTTTATACCTGTAGGGAAAGTATAATCCAGCAGCTCATCAAGCTGGTTGAGAAGGGCATTGGGTGTTCCAGCAAAGGCAGTGGTCAGGATGTGGTTTTCAAAAAGTAAATACTTGGGGTGGAGCAGTGACTCGGTGATTACGGTGCTTGCCTGGCATGCGCAAGTACATGAGTTCAAACCCCAGCACCATGTACACAGCAAAGTCTCGGAGCAAGGAAGGCCACATAAAAAACTAAAATAAAAATTGTTTCTCGCTTTCTCTCTCTCTCTCTCTGTCTCTCTCACTGTCCCTCTCTCTTTATAAAAAAAAAAAGTAAGCACTCTTCAGACACCAATAGCCCATGGATTGGTCATGGGGAGCGTTCTCCGTCACCCTGCCCCCAAGTTTATTGTGCATGTTGTTGCATTGAACTGGGCTCAGCTGTTGATGGACAGATCTGCACTGTATTCTTTATGTTTCCTCCCTAATAAGGCATTTTGTAATTAAAAACTTATTAATTATGGAAATTTTGAAACATAGACATACAAATCCTCATGTACCCATAATCCAACTTTAACAATTATGAATATTTTGTCAAGTTTATTTCATCTGTTCTTCCAAGCACCCTTTTTATGGGGGGAGTTGGATGGGAATATTTTAAAGCAAATCACAGGTATCTAAGGATATGTCTCTAACAGATAAGAACTTTTTTTGTGTGTGTCATCTGGTCATTACCACCATATCCAGAACATTTGCATCATCCTACCTAAACTGAAACTCTGCACCCATTGAACTCCCCATCTCTCCTTTAACCCAGCCACTAGTAACCACCATCTTACTTTTTGTTTGAGTGTGGCTACTCTAGATATATCATATAGGTAGAATCATACAATTTTTATCCATTTGTATCTGGTTTGTTTCAATTAGCATGTTCTCAAGGATCATCCAAGTTGCATCATGTGTTAGAATTTTATTCCATGTTAAGACTGATAAGGGTCTTTAAAATAATAATTACAATATAACTAACACAATTGAGAGTAATATCCTAATATCATGTAATTAGCCAGGCTATATTCAGTTATCCACAATTATCTCTCTAAATGTCAATGCACAGTTAGTTTCATGGAATCAGGATCCAAAAGTTTCACACAAAGTATTTGGATAATGTGTGTGTGTGTGTGTGTGTGTGTGTGTATCTTTCTATTTTTTCTAAGGAGAGGAACAGAGAGAGAGAGAGAATCAATTTTATTTAGTTTTTCATGTGGCTTTCATTGTTCCTACACTTGATTGTATACATGGTGCTAGAGTCTGAACCTGCGTCCTTGCACATGCCAGGCAAATATTGCAACTGCTGAGCCACTGCTCCAGCCCAAAATGTGTCTCTTATTTGAAAATTCCTCCTTTTTAAAAATTCTACATTTTTTGTTGAAGAAATGAGGCAATTTGCCCTGTGGAATTTCCCTTATTTCAGATTTGGCTAATTTCCTCTATCCCCTAAATTTCCTCAAAACCAATAGCTAGATTTAGGGTTTTTATTAGAGTCAGGTTCAATTCCCTTGGTGGGCTGTGCTCTTCCTATTACATCTCAGAAAGAGGTCCATGGTGTCTTGGTGGCCCTACCTCTATAGACATTAAGGTAAATCAGTGGGTGGGGGTGCTGCCAGACTGATCCATCCATTGATAATCTGAGTGTTCCTAAATCCTTAGTGAGTGTAAGCTTTCCCGTATGTCTGAGTCTCTCTCTATATGCATTTATCTAGTCACCATTCTTACACTTAGGGCTGTCTTGTGTTTGTTCTACAGATCCCTGAAACTCCCCAAAGCCCCTGCTCGATCTATGATGCTGAATAGCCACTCCAAAAATTGCTGAGCTCTCAGATTTCATCCCAGACAGCTGCCTGTTTCCAGTTAGCCCTTGGGTTGCCTACAAATGGGTGCCCTCTCTGAGGCACAAAGATCTACCCGGAAGGAATCCTTACTTACCTGTCTTGGTAGCCTGTTCCGATGTATAAGCTCCCCTGAAGTGTAAGTCCTCCTTCAGTGGAGGCAAGCTCTCTTCTTGAGGTTGAGTTCCATTTCCTCTAGTTTGAGGTTTAGTGGAGCTGAAGTGCACCTGGCCAACAAGACCTTGCAAATGGGGGCTAAGGGAAATGATTCATGAGGTTCAGACACACCCAAGGAACCTTCCTTTCATGCATTAAATACAACATTGGCAAGAATATGTTTCACTGTAATTTCTCAGCCAGGTGTCATTTTTTTTAAGAGCGAGAGAGAGAAAGAAAGAAAGAATCAATTTTATTTAGTTTTTCATGTGGCTTTCATTACTCTGACACTTCATTGTGTATGTGGTGCTGGGGATTGGACCTGTGTCCTTGCGCATACCAGGCAAGCACTGTAACCACTGAGCCATCACTCCAGCCCCAGGTTTCTTTCTTTCTTTTCTTTTCTTTTTTTTTTTTTTTTTTTTTGCCTATAGCACCCAGTATTCCCAGGCGGTCTCTCATTCAAGTACTAACCAGGCCCTACACTGCTTAGCTTCCAAGATCAGATGAGATTGGGTGTGTTCAGGGTGGTATGGCCATAGACAGGTTTCATTATTTTTAATTAAATATAGACAAGTTATTTTTTAAAGAAAATAATCATGGGGCTGGAGCGGTGGCTCAGCAGTTTCACTGCTTGCCTGGCAAGCACGAGAATCCGGGTTCAAACTCCAGCACCACGTACACAACTAAGTGTTGGAGCAATGAAGGCCATGTGAAAAACTAAATAGAGTTGTTTCTCTCTTTCTCTCTCTCACTGTCCTTCTCTCTTTTAAAAAAATAAATAAATAAAGTAAATAATCAGAGAATATGAGATAAGAGGAAGAAAAAAAACCTGACAATATTTCAAAGTTCAGAACTGTTGTGTTAATTCTGTGTTATAAGTTAGCAGATTCTACAAGAAAGAGATTTATTTTTTTATTTAATTTATTTTTGGAGATTTGGCAATTGAATCCAGGGGGACTTTAGAACCGGGCTACCCCCCAACACTTTTTATTTTGAGACACGGTCTCGCTAAGTTGCTTAGGGCCTTGCTAAGTTGCTGAGGCTGTTCTTGACTCACAATCCTCCTGCCTCAGCCTCCGGAGACACTGGGATTACAGGTGTGCAGCATAGTGCTCCACCAAGTAAGAGATTTAAAAAGTCAGTCAGTCTGTCTTGCACATTTTGTCTTATGTGGCAGGAAGGATTGAAGAGAAAAGAGGGAGCTGACAGGACAGAGACAGTAGGGCAGGAAAGTCTCCCATGAGCAGTGTAGCAAGACCCTATCTCAAAATATAAAATAAAAAAGGACTGGAGATGTGACTCAGTGTTTAAACACCCCTGGGTTTAATCCCCTGTACCAAAAGAAAAAAAATAAAGAAAGAAAAGTCTCTTCTGAGCATGTCAGGAAGGAAGAGGAAGAACTTCTGAACACAAGCCAGGATGCTAGACTCTAGGTCAGAGATCCAAAAGAAATAAAATGTGAGCTGTAAATGTTAGCTGCATATATGATGTTTAACTTCCCAGTAGCCACACAATATAAGTAAAAATAAACAAGTAAAATTCATTTTAATAATACATTTCATAGGATGAGTGGTGGCTCAGTGGTTACGGGGCTTGCCTGGAATGCACAAGGATGTGAGTTCGAACCCCAGCACCATGTACATAACAAAGAGTTAGAGCAATGAAGGCCACATGAAAAACAAATAAAATTGATTCTCTCTCTCTCACTGTCCCTCTCTCTTAAAAAATACATTTTATTTTAATTCAACAAATACTAAGCATTATTTCAACATGTAATTTATGTAAAATTATTACCATGATATTTTACATTATTTTATTCATACTAAATCTTCTAAATCCAGCATGAATTTTACGCTAATAATACAACTCAATTGGGATTAGCCACATTTCAAGTGCTTAATGGCCATGTTTTTTTTAGCGGCTATGGTATTAGACACCCTCTCTAGCTAGATCTTGCTAAAAGTATTCAAACTTCACCTCGATCTCCAGTCTGTAAAATGAAGATGACCTTTCCTGCCTGTTTCTTTTTAGGGCAGTGGGAGATGCACTGGAGCACCATGGATGTGGATGTACATTTGTGGTGAAGGGCCCCTTACAGTCCCCCATCTCAAGGCAGGGGAAGAGGGTGTTGCTGGCACCTGTTAACAGAACTGACCAAGCCACCCGGATTTAACATATATTGATCTAAATGCTTTTGGCAGGAACTCACAGTCATCTCAGTTCTACGGACTGTTAGATCTCACAAGCAAAATTGGAGTATTTAAGATGATGTTGTCAACTGATGCTTCATCAGCTACTGTCACAATTACTGTTTTAAAAGTGAAAGGAACCAGTTGTAGTGGAGCAGGTAACCCCAGGCTGAGGCAGGAGGATTCCAAGTTCGAAACCAGACTCAGCAATTTAGCAGGGCCCTAAGCAACTTAACGAGAACTTGTCATAAAATAAAATATAAATAAAGGGCTGGGGATGTGGCTCAGTGGCAAAGTGTCCCTGGGTTCAATCCCGGGTACCAAAAATAAATAAATAAAATAAAAATAAAAAGTATATTCTAACACTATCCCAATAACTTAGGATAGTAAGATGAAGTCTGCTTGCCCCTAAGGAGCTAAAAGAATAATGGGGAAACATATAAACACCAAATAACTGTGTATTATCTCAGATCCTTGCTAGCAGGCATCAGAAAAACTGGTTCAAATGTCTTAAACACAAAGAAGGGAGGCGTAGATTTGCTGAAATATGTTTTAGTAAATGGCACTGCCCAGCCAGGCACATGCAGAGTCTCTCACCTGTCTCTGCTCTCTCTCTGGCTATGTGTAACAACCCCCGTAGGAAAGCTCAGGGCTCCCTATCTCCAGCCACCAGGAAAGTGAGTGAACAGCAGCCACAACCCAATGATCTGGCAGCTTACTGGCTCTGATTGAGTCCCAAGCCTCTTCCTGGACCTCTGGCTTCGTTTGCTCCCACTGATCACCCAGTGCTCAAGGACCAGGCATGTGCGGGGCGTGACTTTCCCAGAGTTAAAATGGGAAACCCACCATTATCTAAATTTGAGCAAGTGTAGATGTCGAACAACTAGGAAACCATAATAGCCACTAAGAATGATGGGAACACAGAAGAGATGTGACCTCTGCAGTTCTGTCCTTAAAAGGTTCCATTCTTAGCTTAATCCTCTGCTGTCACCAGCTTGAAGAATCTTAATCATTTCCAAACAAGGGACTCCACATTATTGTCCTGGACGTGACTTGTTACTTTGCCTACATGAGGAAGTGAATTTGGAATTAGATTTTGGAAGAAAAAATAAAAGTATCAGGTTTGTACATGGGAAGGTTAGAAAAAGGATGAAATTCCAGGCAGAAAGAACAGCACAGGTAAAAATGCCACACGTAAAAGTTCTGATTAGAAACAGGAACCACTAGTGCCCCAAGTGGTTGGAGCTTAAAGTGCGTGTGGGTGTGGCCCTGGGCTCCGCAGGAAGGACAGGGATGACAAGCACTCAATAAATATTTCTTAAATGAGTTAATAAACATAAATAAAGTGAATTACAATATTATGAAAAGAGTATGTTATTATACCTAGATGATTCCAAACGACCATTCTAAGGTAAACACATTTTTGGCCCCCTCACTTCCACTGAAGACTAAGGCTAACTTTTCACTATGTAATATTCGCTTCTACTGATTCTTATCACCAGGCTGTAAGCAAAGTTAGCATTCCACCTCTGTGATTTCACCATCCAAACATTTATGAATCAGAGAGATGTTTCTAAGAATGTGTTTTGTGATTGTTTACTTTATAACAATAATAGTGAGCTTTAATTACAAAGATGAGGTTTTAAAACCTAAATAGAGCAAGCCTCAGTTGTGTGGGCGTTCATTGCTTTGGTGATAAGGGAGAAACATAGACAGTGACTCAGGTGGAACATTTGTTTCATTTTCATTTTGTGTTTCCTTTAGTTCTGCATGTCAGGACATGTAATCCAGCCAATGTAGAGGTGTGCTGTATAGAATGTGAAAGCTACAATCAAGGCTTTATCTATCAGAAAGTCCAGGGTCCTTTTTCACCACACCTCTCCCTGTGCAAGGTAAACATGAAGGATGATGGTGGCTTCCGTCCAGGACAAGGACTATGAGCTAGTAAGAGTCAATATTTTGTCCTTAAATTTTTTGAAGGAATGTTGATGAGACAACACTGGTTCTTCTGAACTGAGAGCCTTTTTGGAGTTTCTGCTGAAGACATATTTCAATTTAAATTATACAGAAGAGGAGAAATTAACGAGAGGGTATCTACTAAGTTCTGGGTATGGGTCTGCCTTCTTCATTCTTTCTTTTTTTAAGAGAGCGAGAGAGGGACAGTGAAAGAAAGAGAGAATCAATTTTATTTAGTTTTTCATGTGGCTTTCGTTGCTTCAACACTTCGTTGTGTACGCAGTGCTGGGTTTGAACCTGTGTCCTCATGAATGCCAGGCAAGCACCGTAACTGCCGAGTCACCACTCCAGCTCAATAAAAGGACTTCTTAAAGTGTAATGTCACCATGACAATCATCTTCATCATCATAACTGACTGTAAATAGAGCTTAAAATGATAGAATTGTAGCTCTGTAAGGAATTTCAGAATTTATAACAGAAGTTTCCATTTACTAATAATTTGCTATATTCCAGGTACTGAATGTGTGTGTATGTGTGTTTTCTGAAAAAGAAGGTCTTATTAGCTCTATTTTCAGTGTCCAAGGCCAACAGGTGGCAGAGGCTGGGACTCCTGTTGCCCTTGTAGCCATCCCCTTAGTACAGCCTCCTTGATTAACACAGGAGGAATCCGATCCTCAGAGAGATACCTAGGGTTATTCAGTTAGTGCAGAACCAGAACTTGAAATTTAGCTCTGTGCTACTTCCAGATACCACAGCGTTCTCAAGCTAGATATGTATACTTTGGATTTCTTTCTGCATTGTTCATATCAGTCACTACTAGGTTGAGCAGGACAAAACCCAAGTTTATTGAGGATCAACTAGCCATTCCATTTCCCACTTTCAAAACCATTTTATTCTTTCCTGTATTCCATCTCAGCTCCTGGAACATGCCAGGCATTCAATGAGTGCTTGATACATTTAACCAAGCCAAGATTTTGTTTGGATGGGTTCAGCCTGGTTACCCTTCCTCCCTCTCTCCCCTTCCACTTCTGAATCTTTCTATTACTTTGATGTCCACAACACATTGACACCTAGGACCCATTCACTTCTTTGACATCCCACTGCTATGCACTCAGTCCTAAAATGAAACTATTAGCTTCTCTCCACCCCTGGTCAATATAACCCCCAACAAGCTCCCTCCCTACACTCAATGCTATGCTCTGTAACACCTGAGGTAGGACATCTGTCCTAACTCCAAGCTGGTGTCCAAATCCAAAGGTATTTGCCTAGAAGTTTCCCCAAATCATCCCCTTCTATTCACCTCACCATCCCTACCTCAGTTTAGGCAATGCTGCTTCACCCAAGGTCAAAAGGTCACCTGCTTTGGGCACTGGTAAAGTGGAGGACCCTTTAAAACTCAGTTTTAATGAAGGAATCCCGAATTTTGCAATGAAAAGATCCAGAAGGAGAAAATTTTATTTTGATTTCTATACATACAAAACATTGTGTTTTGTGGATAATTTTTTCAAAAAATTTTTGTAGTATAGGGAATTGAACTCAGGGGTGTTCTACCACTGAACTATATCCTCAGCTCCCTCTCTTTCTTTCTTTCTTTCTGAGAGAGACTGAGAGAGAAGGAGAATTAATTTTATCCTTTCATCTGGTTTTCATTTTTTCTCCTCTCAGTTGTGTATGTGGTGCTGGTGATTGAACCCAGGTCCGTGTGCTTGCCAAGCAAGTGCTCCACTGCTGAGCTACTGCTCCAGCCCAGTTCTGTTTGATTGTATATTTATTTATTTATGTGTACCAGAGATTGAATCCAGAGGCACTTAACCATTGAGCCACATCCCCAGCCCTTTTTATTTTGAGACAGAGTCTTGAGAAGTTGCTTAGGGCCTCACTAAGTTGCTGAGGCTGGTCTTGAACTTGCAATCCTCCTCTCTCAGCCTCCTGAGTCGCTGGGATTATGGCTCTGTTTATTTCTTATTTTGAGACAGGATCTCACTAATTTGCCCAGGCTGGTCTCAGATTTGCAATCTTCTTGCCATCATCTCCCAGATAACTAGGATTGCAGGTGTATGCCTCCACTCCTGACAGTGGTTTTTATGTTGAATGAACATGTGAGACTAAGGAAGGATATCACTACCTTCTCAGTTTACCTGGCCTTTGATCTCCTCACCTGCCCATTATGCAGCTTCCTGTCCAGTCCATCCTCTGCCCTGCACCAACAATCTTCCTAAAAAACATCTGCTTGTGTGCATCTGCCGCTGACAGATCCTATGACACACTCCCCTTGTCCCTGGAGGCACAGTCCAGACTGACTTTCAAAATCTTCTAAGCCTGTCATCCCATTCCTCCTCCACTGGCCCCCCAATTCTGCCTCCTTTGTAGGCGAATTCCTGCTCAGCAACTACTTTACCCCTCTCCAAACATACTCCATGTTTTAGCAATTCTCTACTTTCATTCATTGAATGTATATTTGCTGTGGGACTTACCTGTGCCTATTACTGGCAAGGAGTTGGGAATAAGCACAGAGATGAGTAGGACATAGCCCCTGTCCTCCTGGCACACACAGTCTCTACATAAGCCTCCCTATCTGCCTGAGATACCTTCCCTCCTCACCCACCTAGAAAACGTTCCACGTAACATTCAGCTCAAAAGTCACCTTGTCCATCAGCCATTATGAGCTGTCCTGGGCAGAGCTTTCCTGCCCCATTTTAACTAACATTACAGGGAGCTGTCACTATCTGTTGTCTGTCTGCCAGTGAGCTGTGAGCACTTGGAGAGCTAGTATACAACATTGTGTAGCTATAACTCCTGGCACAGTACCCAGCACATAGTAGGTGCTCATTAAAATATCTGACTAAATATATGCCCACATACATATTGAATACCTACTAAATGCTGGACACTGTTTCATATATGTTAACTTACCACCTAAAGATTTTAAACTCCTCAAAGTTAAAGAATGTTCTTATGTTGCCCTTGAAACCCTAAGGTGTCTAAGGATACTGCTGATTTCAGAGTCTGGCAATAGGACCCAATTTGATGAATTGACTGACAGGTATAAACTCACCAGAGTGACTCACTCTACCCTCAGCCACTCCAGTTTCAAGTACAAGTTCATCATCAAATGATTTCAGTTCATCATATTTTGGGAAACAGAATAAAAGTCGAAAAAGCCCTACTCAGTTTACTCAGTCAATAGCAGGACTTATGATTGCGGTTAAAACGAATTACGGAATAATAGCAAATTTGGCAGAGAAGACAGTATCACAAAAGGCACAGAGATCTGGAATTTGTCAAGTGTGAATCTTCTGGGACTTTAGGAGTAAGAATTTTCTGGTAAAGGTCAACTCTAGCAAGACGTTGGTAAGGCAGGGGAGCCTGTTTTGAACAAGGGCAGCAAAGCTAAAGAAAAATAAACACAGGTGATACTCTCTAAGGAGGACAATATAGTCCAAGTTTTCAAGGAAGCCAGAACTGTAATTGAATCAAACGCCTGTGGGAAATTTTCTCAGCCTTTCTGAACTTTGGTTTCCTCATATGTAAAACTGAGAAGATAATACTCCCCCCATGGGATTAATGTAAGGATGAAATAAGATAGAGTATTTTTAAAAATGTGCTTAGCACTGTGCCTGGCATGTAGTATGTGCTCAGTAAATAATAATGATTGACCTTTTTTAACATTTGTTTTCAAATCAGCAAATCAGCCTGAGGGATGGAACGTGCCATTGGGGTCTAGACATTTCTGGTGTCTCAGGGGTCTATGTGACTGTTAGTCTCAAGGGTAAGGCATGAGAGGGGAAAAATTGCACTTATTGAATGTCTTTTATTTAGAAATTTTGAGGACACATTGCTCTTAAATTCTCAATCTCTCCCTTTAAGACTGATATTATTATCCTCATTTTATAGGAAAAACTGAGGTTTGGGGCCCCAGGTGATACCAAATGGGAAGTGGCAGAATGGGTATCTGAACTGAGTTCTGAGTGCAGATTCTTCCTGACATTCCTGGCATCCCCTCTGCCAGACCCAAGGATGGTGTACCTGGCTGTCTGCTAGCCAAGGATGCCCTGAAAATGTAGGGTCTTTTTTTTTTTTAGAGTGAACTTTTTTTCATGTTGTCCCCAGTCTTGGCAAAGTGAGCATTTCCCTGAGCAGAGGGCAAGAAGGGGCTTAACAGTTTGGATGTTTGCTAAGAGTCGTTGAGGGGGGAGAATTGCTGATTCTGGGACCACAGAGAGCTACTTTCCCTCTCTGAGCTCAATGTCCTCATCCATCCAATGAGGGAACTAAGCTGCATCAGAGCATTCCAAGTTTTCCCACGAGCTCTTGCCAAGAGCCAGTACATGTTGAGGGTAAACAGCCAGACTCAGGTGCTTCCTGCTCTGATGCGCACTGCTATGTCATTTCTGGGAAGTTACTTACCCTCTTAGTGCCTCAGTCTCCTCATCTATAAAATGGAAATGTTTGCATTGACTTCCAGCAGTTGTTATGAGAATGAAAGGCTTAGTACGTAGCCTGGAACACAGTGGGCACCGTATGATAGCGTTTGCTGATAATTATCTTACACTTAAAGGTGTAAGATAAGACGGAAAAGGCCAAATCCCCTAGGGTCCTAAGAGTATAACTTTCAGTGGTCTATCTCAAATCCGGAATATATTTGATATATTCTTTCTCCTTGAAAGTCTTTCTGTGATTTACATTCAGACTCAACATATCTGAATTCAAAGTATTGTTGAATACAAAACAATACTTTAAGCTGTTATTATTTAAGAAATATTCCATGGGGGCTGGAGTGGTGGCTCAGTGGTTTCGGCGCTTGCCTGGCAAGAACGAGGACCTGGGTTCAAACCCCAGCACCACATACACAACTAAGTGTTGGAGCAACTAAGGCCATGTGAAAAACTGAATAAAGTTGTTTCTCTCTTTCTCTGTCTCTCTCACTGTCCCTCTCTCTTTAAAAAAAAAAAAAAAAAAAGAAATATTCCATGAAGACTCCTTCCATCTTCTAAAAGATAGAAGTAAATGACTTCTTTCTTTTTTTTAAAGAGAAGGACAGTGAGAGAGAGAGAGAGAGAATGAATCAATTTTTATTGAGTTTTTCACAAGGCTTTCATTCCTGACACTTAGTTGTGTAAGTGGGTGGTGGTGTTTTTGAACCTGCGTACTTGCACATGCCAAGCAAGTGCCGTAATCGCCGAGTCACCACTCCAGCCCCAGATAGACGACTTCGAAGGTGCTTTTGGCTCAGTAGCTTGTAGTTCTGAAAAACAGCACTGCCAGACTCTTGTGCCTGCTAGAGGGCAGACTGAGGTGGCTGCCTATCTGATAGTCACACCTGCCACCAAGCTGACACAAAATGGCAGGGCTGAGACACTGCCTGAGCCACAGTAGGAATGCTGCCTGAAGACATAGGCGGAAGTATTGCTGCACCATTCACCCAGGCTGTAGGCTGGATTCTCTTTTGCAAGGTTGACAAAGTATCAGGGGAAATGTGAAACCAGAGGGAGGAGGGACATAATCCATGTGGAAAAGTGCCTGCAGGATTTTTTTGTTTGGATGTTAGCAACAAGGAAGACGCATGGGTAGTCACAGTCTTTGCTGGGAGAGGTGGGGCGGGGGTGTCCTTCCATCTTCCACTACACTCTGTGCAGCACTTGAAGATGGAAATCAACACCTCTAATTCCACTTAAGCAGCCTGAACAATGCTTGTATCTGATGCCTCATTCCCATAAAAAAAGTTAAATTTTAAATTTATATAGTTCTCTAACAAAATACCAGCAACACCCTAAATTCTATAAGTAGGGGAATGACTGAGTAAATGATATAACATCCACCAGCGACTACAAGATATGGTAATAAGAGTCGGGATAGTAGGAGTTCATGTAAACTCCCCCAAAGGGTTGCTCTAAGAATCAAATGAGATAATGGATGTAAAAGCGATTTGAAAACAATTAAAAGAGTCATACTTTTAAAGATTCCTTTGTGGGAACTTTGCTTAAAGTATTTTTTTTTCCATTATGAAAACTGGGGAAACAGGAGATCTCAACACAATTAGCATTTTATGTTTCCCTCCAGTCTTTTTTCTCATGCTTATGATTTAGAAATATAAGGGAGGTAGATGGAGGCAGATGTGATCAGGATTAGGCACATTTAAGCTTGTAAGCACTGGAAGTGATGATCTACTTCTTGAGTGCTGGGCTTTCCATGTGTGTTTTATTTTTAATACATACATATGTTTATATATATTTCTATGTAATCAAATGTATGTGTGCTACATTTTACAATAAATAGAAAATACTTTTTAAAGAAGAAAAATTATGGCAATAAAAACCACATGCCATTCAGAGTAATAAGCAAAAGAGCAAATTTCAAAGTTGCATGCACTCTAAAAATAATAACTATTTTAAAATCATATACATGAGAAAAAAGATTGGAGGGAAATAAAACTACTTATAGTGTTGAGATTATTGGTATTTTTTCTCTTGCCTATTTCCCTAGTTTTCATGGCAAAAAAATTATCATAAGAAACGTTCCTACAAAAGAATCTTTAAATGTACAATTCTTTTAATTATTTTCCAATCACTTTCACATCTATTATGTAATTTGAGCCTTACAGCAACCCCTTGGGAGAGTTAATGTTAAGTAATCCCATTTTATAAACTGGAAAACAAAGGCAATACGCTTATGACTTGCAGTAAGTCACTCAGTTGGCTGGAGGTCAACCTGTGGGTGACTCTCAGGTCTCAGTCCTGCTAACACCTTGGCTTCCAGGACTTCATCTCAAATCCAGAAGAGCTCCCAGATCTGTTCTCTCAAATGGATTTGACTCTGAGGTCCAAGGTAGGTGTCTGTGGCTGTAGATGATAGACATAGGAGATGTCCCCAAAAATATAATCCCCACCTGGGGTACTCTTCCACTCTCCTTTCTGGCAAGGCACCAAGTAAGTACACGTGGATAAAAGTTCTTGGAACGTTGAGAGAAGGAGGGAGAAAGAAGGCAGATTGCATTGGAGAATAAGTCTGACATGGGTCTGTTCTGTGCTATTCAATACCTTCCCTCTTATACCTTCTCTTTCTCTCTCCAGCTTTCTTAGACATAGATCATTAGGGGCTTGCAGCATGACTTTGGCCAAAGGTCTCCATTCAGGACCCTCAGAGCACAGCTCAAATCACTTCAGAAAAGGTGGGAACCTTAGAAAGAGGACAAGCCTTGCTTAAGAATACCAAAGACAGGGGGCTGGAGCGGTGGCTCAGCAGTTACAGCGCTTGGCTGGCATGCACAGGTACGAAAGTTCAAACCCCAGCATCATGTACTTAACGAAGTCTCAGAGCAATGAAAGCCATGTGGAAAACTAAATAAAAAATTGATTCTGTCTCTCTCTCTCTCTCTCACTGTCCCCTCTTTCTTAAAAAAAAAAGAAAGAAAGAAAGAAAAAAAAAAAGAATACTAAAGACAGAACCAGATCCGAACTCAAGATCCCTATATCCAGCCCAGTGTGTTTTGCAGAATCATCCACCCAACCCTGAGAAAGCGCTGGTATGTGATGGGGGTGCCGTGGATGGGGAACAGAACCTGCTCCCCATTGCTCCTGCCAGAGGTCTCATCCCTACCCTCCTCATGGTTGTCATTTCTGTATATTTCTTGACTTCACCCACAATATTTACTGCTGATGAGGGTGACAGAGTAAGCTCTCAGAGAGATTCAGGGGTACCCTGGAAAGCCCTCTCTGGTTCAAAATTAATGATATCATTACAGAAGGCTGACTGTGTGCCCCATCTTCACCTTATTGTTGGGTGCTATGATCATTGTCATTTTTCCACTGAGGAAACAAACCTAGAGAATGAAATGACTTACCTAAGGGAGTCACAGCTGTTAAATGCCGAATCCAGAATCATGTCACCTCCCACACTTCAGAGCCTACGGTGTGAAACTGCCTCATCATGCCTGAGGGTGCCCATTTTGGAGACTCTTAAATTAGTAACCTCCACATTCAAACTGACTTTGTAGGAAGCGTGGGCTTGGGAAAGAAGAATAAAGAAGAAAAAGCACCCACTCCCCTTTCCTCTGTGAAAAAGTGTGTTGAGTCAGGCAGACAGGGTTATTAGTTCCCTGATGCTTCCTTGGTGGTTTTAACTTGTGTTTCCAGAGCCCTGTGAGCAAATATAATCCTGGGGTTTGGAGCATAGAGTAATGGGGGAGAGGAATGTGGGAAGGAACTGTGTGCTGAACTAAGAAACTGCAAAAATCTTTAAATATCGCTTCAACTTTTTCTGTTTTTTTTTCCTCTGCACTTGGTTCCCCACAATGTTTTTGTGTTTAGATTTGGTTGCCACGAGTGGACTGTTTTTAGCTGCCTAGTTCCTTCCCCTCCCCTTTTAATTTTTTTCCCTTTCCTCTTGCACATGCCACAGCATGAAGCCTACAATTCTTATCTCACTCTGCAAAACATACCAAGGCTGATCTGAATGTGGATTCCCTAGGCTGTTCTCTGCCATAAAACCTCAGCAATATTCAGGTCTCTGTTTCGGTCCCTTTCATTGAGGATTAACCCCTGAAATAACCCCAGTCAGTGCTTCCTTCTAAAGTGGGACAGTCATTCTTTTCCTTTGTATAGAGAAATGGCTTTGGTGTGGGGAGATTTTCTTGCCCCTCTCCTCCTGGTACTGCCTGTACAGGTGGTGACAAATGTACATGCTGGACATCAGTTGCGTTAATGTAAGTCAGGGTAAAATGAGGACTCACAGGACTCAAGATGTTGATACTTCCTGTGGTGCACACCTTGGGAACTTTTCTGTTCCATTGCTCTTTCCCAGTCCCTCTTTAATTCAGTAAGCATTTTACAATTCTTCTGGGGACTGAGGAAGGAGGGAGGGAGCAGTAGTTTTTGTTTTCCTTGGATGAGAGTTTTATTCAAGTGGGGGTGGATTCAATTCTCCACCAAGATTCTTATCTCTTTTAGGGCTTCTGTAAGAGAGAGGCAAAGAATGCCAGGCTAAGACTTCGGTAAACAGCTGACAGCATTTCTATCCAGGTGCAACTTGAAGATTCAAAACTAAGAATTATTAGAATGAAACAAGGTTAAGAAGAACTGGAAGCACGACTGTAATAAAAATGAGTCAACAATGTGTTGGGGACTTCTCTGGGATATTATCCTTCTCTTACATTGTTTTGTGGATACTGGTCTGGCTGTTTGTTTACTCCACACCCTAAGTCGAATTTTCTCTTAAGGACTGAAGCAAACCTCTAAAAATCTAACTTGGTTGGATTAGTGGAATCATAGTTTAACCCACAGGTTAAAGATTCTTTAGGTGGTTCACAGCAGGAGGGGGAGGAAAACCTTCACGTGTTCTCCTCCAACTCTTGCTTCGCATTATAATGCTGCTATATTTCAGAACAAGGTACAAGTGGATACAAAAGGGAAGAAGAAATCCCAAACGACTTTCACTCAAATGTGCACTCTGCCATTTAAAGTCGGTTGGCGTTCTAGGGGTTGTGCTGACACGCCCGGAGTTTACCTGCCCGCAGGTCGGCTGGAGGGCGGGGTGTGAAGGTGTGCAGCTGAGTGTGGGCGTGGAAGATACAGGGTGGAGCGGGGAAAGCCGTTACCAAGGCGAAAAGTAAAGCAACACACTCGCCCCACGTTTCCCGCACGACCGCTGGAAATCCGGTGAGACTCGGGGCAGAAGCTCCGGGGATCCCGGGGTGGAACCACCCCAGGCTTCCCCGGCCTAGGGGGCGGGGAGACTTCGGAGGACGCCTTTCGCTTGGTTCTGGCCTGAAGCTGGAGGGGAGGGGGTTAATTCTGGTAAGGTGCTGTTCTGAGGTCTAGGAACGCAAGTGCGACCTTGGGATTTTTTTTTTTTTTCAGCTCTGAAGTGGGTTGTCCGCCCCAGGGGGGACGCTGATTCCCCGAGGTGTGTGAGACACACACACACACACACACACACACACACACACAAAACAGGACCCTATTTGACGATCTTCACCGCGGAGGCTGCAGGTGCTATGGAAGTGGCCAGTGCGGGTGAAACCCGGGTCAGAAACACCTCCACTTCTTACCCTGAATTACAACTACGACCGTGGATCACCCCCCACCCCTCTCTCAAGAGGCAGGTGAAAGATGTCTCTGCCCTTGGCCGCAGTACTGCACGACGCAGACGCGCGCAGGTCTCCCTCGCAGGCAGGTGCGAAAGTTCCGGGTTACACTTGTGTTCACACCCAGTTGTCAGGGTTAATGGAGAAGGACCCTCGTCCTGCGGCTCTGAACTCAGCTTGAATCAGGGAATCCGAAGAAGGAAATCATTTTTAAGGTTCAAAGTGAGTTCTGCTGGGGCTTGGACTCGAGAAACTCCAGCCACGGGACCCGCTTTCCCTACACCTGGTTTTGAGGGCAGAGAGACTTTCTACTAGAGGGCCCCTTACAAGCTATGATCAGCGTTCTCAGTCCAGGCCATCCGTCCCAGACCAGTCCGATCTGGGCGCGTAAAAACACGCGAAAGCTGAAGATAGGTTTTCCCTAAATA
Source organism: Aplodontia rufa (assembly GCA_004027875.1). Lineage (NCBI taxonomy): Eukaryota > Metazoa > Chordata > Mammalia > Rodentia > Aplodontiidae > Aplodontia > Aplodontia rufa. The sequence continues at coordinate 93,200 of PVKS010002349.1, read as the reverse complement.
TTGCCTGAGAGGCTGGGGACCCCCGCCTGGTCGGACGCGTGCATTCTTTTTCCCGGTTTTTCGGGTCCCTCGGCTTCAGTCCCGCCTAACTCCTCTCGTGGTTGCTGCTGACCTCTTCTCTAGGTCTCTCCTCTTTCCATGCTCCAGTTGCTTTCACTGAGGATTGCCTGGTCAATTTCAAATACTTCGTGGTTGTTTTTTTTTTTTTAACGGAACCGACGGTGTCCTACCACGCGCCCTCAGCCGCACCTCGGGTTCTCAGCGGGCCCGGAGGCGCTGAGAGTGCGCTCTGTGGGCTGTACCGGCGCTGAGTTCAGAGCACGTCCCCTGCCGCGTTTGCGTTAACCTCCCTGCCGCAGAGGTCACACCGGCGCGGTACCGGTGTGGTCTCCTCGTAGGGAGACTTCAGGCGACTCTCCTACACAGGAGACTAACGCTTCTGCTCCTCCCCCTCCCCCTGCCCGAGAAAGAGGTGACAGGCGGGGGAGGGCGCTTTTTCCTTGAAACTCCAGAAAATGACCACGCATTTTAGAGAAAGGTCGTGCCCGCTTCCCAGCCTCACCTAGTCTGGGCCGCAGCCAGGATCCGCCTCCCCACCATCCCCCCCAAACTAGCGGAGGGAGAGATGCCAACGCGGTGGAGTCATTCCGCTGGCTTGGGCACCATTGGCTCATGCCTGGAACACGCAGCGGCGAGTACGCACATCTGGCGGCCGGCCCGGGCGGCTCCGGTCCTGATATGGAGAAAGAGGGCGGGCGGTGTGTGTCCCAGGCGTGCGAGGACCGGAGAACGCGCCGCTGCCGGCTCCTCCCAGAGCTTGCATCACCAGCCTCTCGGTCCTCCACCCGTACTTCGCCCCGCCTTGGCCCCTCCTTTACCCTCCTTCCTTTGCTGGGTTCGGCTGGTTCTCCCGGGAAGCTATTAATAGCATTACGTCAGCCTAGACTGGTAACCCTGAGTAGAACAGCAAGCTGCCAGCGGGAGAGCTATAAAAGGGGTGATGCAACGCGCTCCAAGCCACAGTCGCACTCAGCGAGGCGCGCACTGTACAGCGCTCTCCCAGCGCCGCCGCCCGAGCCGACCCGTCCGCCCGTGCGCCGGCTTTGACTCCTCGGTGCTCGCCCGCCCGCTGGACAGACAGACAACCCGACCCTGCCCGTCCTCCGGACCCTGGCCGCCCAGAGCGGAGACTGGAGGTGAGTGCTAGAAACTGAGTGAATAAGCGCGTCTAGGATGGCTCGATTTCATTCCTTTCGCGCCCCCTCGTAACCAGTCGCCAGATTTCTGCGCCAACCCCTGCCCCGCGCCCGTTGCCTTCGGCTGCAGAGTAGCTCTGCTTCAACTTTTCCCAGCCACTGCTGCTCCTCCTCAGCGTTTCAGAAAGTTTCTCGAAAAGCGAAAGAACTTTCTCTTTTGACTTGGGGCGCGAAACATTTCTGGTGAAGGAGGAGGTCGGGCGCCCGCAACAGTCCTTGGAGCGCCTCTTAGCCGTCAACTGCGAGAGGGCGTGAGGCGGGTGGGTGGTGGTGCGCCGGGGTGTCCCGGGCGATCTGGCTCGCGATCCTGCTCCATTCCTCACTTCGTGTCCGGGCACCGCCACTTAGAGCTGATCTTTCCCAAGTCGTTGGCCCGGGGCTCAACGTAGCGCTGCCCCAGGCACCGTGCGGAATGAATGGTGAAAGAATGGGTGAGCCAGGGTAGCGGGAGCAGCCGCTGGGGGTCGTTCTATGCATACCCAAGCACTTGGAGCTTGCACCGCTTCGGGAGCCCCGAGCGAAAGTTAGGATTTAAGTTTGGAGATGGTGAGAGCCCTGGTGTCCTGCTGTCTTGGGGCGGAAGGCGGAGCGGGCTCCCGGAGGAGGGCGGAGAGGGCTCCGGGCAGCGACTGGTGTCAGGCTCCTGGGCTGGGGACTTCCTTTTCCAGTCTCGCATGAGCTTTTTCCTGGTACTTGTGATTCTCAAGCGTTTTCTTTGGCGAGTCTTCTGATATTTCTGCTTTGCGTTCCATCCAGGGAAGCAAGGATGTGGAGTCAGTTGTACAGATATTTGAAAGAATGTGTTTGTGATCTAGTGCCTGGATAGTGAGAGCTTATACTGCACTTGATGTCCCTGAGCTTCGATATCGATATCCCTAGTTGGGAAATATGGGCGTGTAGACACTACCGACCCTCCCTGCCTGTTTCACAGCGCTATGTGGTGGTTGGACCAGATTATCATCAAGGTCCTTTCTTGCTGAAAATTTCAGATTTTAGAGTGATGTAACTGAAAAAAAAGGGGGGGGGGAGTTAGGGTGGGGACTTGAATGAGGGGATCTCTAACTTCACTGACTTGACTCTGAGACTGGGAGAAAGAGGGCTTCTCTATATGGCATCTCTGTCCCTTCCCAGCTTTAGTCCCATTGGATTAATTTTCCTTTTCTGCCTCCACCCCCTTCCCATTTTCATCTCTCATCTACTTAATTCCTTTCCGTTTTCTTTTCCTTAATTTCATTAGGTACATAAATCATATACTTTTGGGTGGGTGCTGGGGATTGAACCCAGGAGCACTGTGCCATTGAGCTACATCCCCAGTGCTTTTTATTTTATTTATTTATTTATTTATTTGAGACAGGGTCTTGCTGAGTTGCAGAGGCTGGCCTCCAATTTGCAATCCTCCTGCCTCAGACTTCAGAGTGGCTGGGATTACAGTAGTGTACCATCACACCCACCTCAATCCCATATGCTTTCTTACAAATAAAGGAGTTGCTAAATCCTTAATGGAGCCAGGGGTGAAAATTGGCTAGATAACATGTGTTCTCCCAACCTATCTGTTTCAGTGTAGGTGACAGTCACTCTTCTGTTTGGTGCTCTTATCTTCCCAACTGAAAGTCAAGGGGGAATTGATACTACTGCCCTCTTGTTTTGTAGCTAGCATTCATCTTAGGATAATGCTACAAGATAGAAGCTCTTGCCTTGAGAATATCCTCCGTAGGTGTTGCAGTTAGTGCTTGGGTGGTTTCAGAGATAGCAGGGAAGGCTGCCCAGGCCCATTGGGTAAAAGACAGCACCCAGCACAATGTGGCATCTATGTCCTCCTGTCATAGCCCTTACTTCTCTCTTCCTCTCCCTCTTTATCTTTAGTCATTGTCTAATTCCTTTCTCTCTATGGCCTTTTTCTTCTGTAACCCCTCCTGCTATAGTCCTGTCAAAGCCTCCTCTGTGGCCCATACCAGGTACCAGGATTATTGATCCCTGGCTAATGACTCTGTTCTCTGGTTGCCTCATTGATTGATCTCTCAAGTGATAGATCCTTTTTGTGATGAAATAAAGTAAGTAGTGTGTGTGGTAGGGGGTGGCAGCAGTTTGACATGGGCTGGGCCACTCTCCAGCTTTATGATCTTGGGCAAGTCATTTTGCCTTCCAAGCCCTCAATTCACCTAATTACAAAATGAGGATCTGACCTAAATGACTCTAATATTGGGTGTTCTGATTCCCATTAGAGTCTTTGATTCCTTCCTTTAAAAAATTGACTGACTGGGCATGGAACAGGATCAGCGGCTCCAAGTGTTACGCTGCCAAGGGACAAAAAAGAATACAGCCAGGACGCCGCAGAAACTTTTCAAGAAACAAATGGTTTCCTTTGTGAGAATTGGTAATCTCTCAAGTACGTAACACCAGTGGAGAATGTTGGTATCAGCAAATAGCAGGATGGAATTTACCTGGTATCTTAGAAACCTAGGGGTTAATCAAAGTACACAAGAGACTGTGATTGACCTGAAGTTCTTGAGGGTTCAAGTTAATTCCAAATAGGACTAAACTCAATTGATAATACAAGTTCCCTTAAAATGGAACAAGTGAAGTCACAGTAACTCTGTGTGTGTATGTGTGCGCGCACGCGCACAAGTGTGTTGTGTTCCTCTTGACAGCCCTTTGAGGGAATTGGTGCAGGCAGACTTGATCTCATTTGACAGACAAGGAAACTGAGACCCAAGCCTCAGTAGCTTGTGGGTGGGTGCTTAGCTTGTGAGTGGTAGAGAGAGCTGGAAACCTTGCCTTTGACCCTGAAGCCCAGCCTTACCCTTCCAGCCCTCAAATGGGCTGGGAAAAAGACCAAGATATGAGAACCAAGTGAAAGGTCAACATTGACTTCCTACTACCATTAGTTGGTTAACAAGCAGTGCTTGGTGGGAAGAAATGAAAATTAAAAGTGAAAATTCAATGTGTAGCTAGCTACCAGGAAATAAATATCTGGGAGCTGAATTTCCAGTTAAAGAAATACATGGGTGAAGTTTCACTTTCTTGAAAATGATGAAACCAGCAATGATATGACATGATTTCTGATTGGAAACAATGAAGCAGAAGCAAAATACAAGTTGTTTTGCCAGCAGATCTGAATAATTTTATGATCAATGTAAAAAGTCAACTCAAATCATCTAAGGTCCCCAAAGCATATGTTTTCTCTTCAATGAAGGGGATATTAGAAGGTCTCAACTTTCTAAAAATTGTCTCAAGATTTAATTTCATTTTCCTTGTGAAGACACAGCCTCAATCTAGCCTTAATCATACCATAAGAGCCCATGCATAGGATGATCCAGAAAGCACTCCCAAGAGGCTCGCCTTAGTCTACTGCAGTAAAAGCCCAAATTTTTACAGATACCATTTCTTTATTTTCAGAAAAGCTTTTGGCATTGTTACAACTCTTGTCTGTCCCCAATAAGCTCACCCCATGCTTTTCATAACAACATTCCACGCTGCTGGCATTCTTTAGTTTCTTTCATCGGGACTGCTGACTTCACACGAAGAAAGAGAAAAAAAGAAAGATTCTAAACAGCAGACCTCCGCACCCTAAGACCTCATTAATAAACTTAGCTGGGTGGCGAGAGGGACACACACTTAACTGCAGTGGAATTCCAACTCTACATAGACGGGAACCATCCTGTCCTCCACACAAAGCCAGCCCAGTTGGTAGCTCCAAATTTCTATCCCTAACTGTTGGGTTTTTAATAAAGTTGGAAAGGGAAGGGAAACATGAACACAGAGGAGAATCTTAAGCCTCTAGCTTCAGAAGCCTAGAGTCTATCACCTGACCAAGAGAAGTATCCTCCCAGAATCCTAAGATTATAGGCTTAAGGAAGAGAAGAACTTTCAGTTCTGAAGCTTTGGAAGAGAATGACATACATTTCCTGGGTTTCTTTGACTAGCCCAACACTGGAATTCTTGCTTCCATCAGTGTATCTCAGATTTCCAATGGGAACTAGGTTTGGGGTGTTCTAATCAGAAGCATTTAAGATCAAAGAGGGTGCTGGACACAGTGGTGCATGTCTGTAATTCCAGTGGCTTAAGAGGCTGAGGCAGGAGGATCACACGTTTGAGGCCAACCTTAGCAACTTAGTGAGGCTCTAAAAGCAACTTAGTGAGACTCTGTCTCAAAAAAGTGGGGAGGGGCTGGGGATGTGGCTCAGTGGTTAAGCACCCATAGGTTCAATCCCCGGTACCAAAAAAAAAAAAAGTCAAAGAGGGTGACCAACACCCTTCCACCTTCCACCTGTACCCTATGAATCTCTCTCAGAGAGCCAGAGAGCTGGCCTTAGGCTTAAGACACTCCTGCAAATTCTGGTGAAAATGGAACACCTGGTTGCAGGATGTTTTCCAGGGCACATTCTCAGCTTCTCACATGGTTCATGGGGAAACAGGGCAATTATTATGAGCCCCTCTTACAAAGGAGAAAGCCACTAAGAGGTAGAGTAGAGACACATAGCCAAGAGGTCTTCACTTCTTAATTTCCTGATCCCAGTCTGGGAATTTTGTGGATAAAAAAGCCCATTTAACCACAAGTCCTATAATTTAGGCAGCAGCTAAGTATGCACCCTGATATATAAAGACCAGCAATTCATTCAGCTCTTCCCCATGAATCTTAGCTTTGTCTCCCCTCTCTTATTTCAGTTTACTTGTCCTTATTTTTACCCCACTCCCAAATTGCTTTGTTTTTTGTGGGGTGGGTGGGTATTAGGGATTGAACCCAGGGGTGCTTAATCACTAAGCCTCATCCCCAGCACTTTTTATTTTTCTTTTGATACAGGATCTTACTAAGTTACTTAGGCCCTTACTAAATTGCTGAGGCTGGCCTCAAACTTGTGATTCTCCTGCCTCATCCTCGCAAGTCACTGGGATTACAGGCACACACCACCACAGCTGGCTTGTTTATTTCTGCAATGTAAAATAGCATGCATGTTTTTACAATATAGAGAAATATTCGTTTTTTACAGCATATAAATTACGGGCATGAGTTCTGAAGCCAAACAAACCTAATTTTACGTGCTTAAACTGCCGCATATTACCTCTATAACTTTGTGCAAATTAGTTCATCTAAAACTCAGTTCATTCATGTGTAATTCGGGGCTAGGACTGAACTCGCTGGGTTCTCATGAGGATTAAGTGATTAAGGTACATAAGGCCTGGAATGAGGGAGACTCTCACTCCTTCAGTATTAGAGATTTGCCAAGGGGCTTCCTGTCTGGCTGGACTTGGCTAATGAGCACTGGTCCCTGGATTGAGAGGGATGCCCTAGGGACTACCTGTCCAGATAGTCCCCATACGCATTTGCTCCTGAGAACCAACTGCAGGGATGAGGGAGAAATGGCCATGACTGCAGGGAGCCCACAGCTGGCAAAGGCTTACAAGAGTCTGTTCCAAACTGGGACCTTGGAACCATCACTCTTTCTACCTTTGTCCTTTTGTCATCCTTTGGGTTCCCTGACCTATGGAAAGACATAGGTGGATGGGACCATGGAGGTCATTGGATTCGACCTCTCCATGCGTCTCTCATTTATTCAGTTGGGTGTGTCTGTCCCATCAGGGAATGCAGACTTGGTGCTGGGCCAGGCTCTGGGTAAAGCAACAGCAGAAACTCACTCTCTGCCTTGAAGGAGCTCTTGGCCATTTGCCAGATGAAGACTGGTCTCAGACAGCTGAAGTGACTGGCCCAAGTCACCTACTCCTTAACACCAGAGCCAGTTCTAGAACCCCCTGTACCCGCCACCCAGGTCTTTCCCTACACCTCACGGTTAAACAACACCCCACCCAAGTGTCCAAATCTCGGCTCCTCACTTTTCCTTACCCCAAAGTGTCTTGCTTTGCTGACCTTAATGTTAAGAAGGGGCTACTTGTTCCCCTTGTGACTTGAATCCTGGCCATCACCACCCGCTGCCAAGGACTGGAGCAAAGAAACACACCCAGCTATAGTTACCTTCCTCATTCCCATTACTTGGGTTCAGCTTCCTGGGGGAAAAGTTTCAACCATAGATTTGCTAAATCAAGGGTCCCCCAGTTCTTGCTTTCAGTTCCACTCACTGATAGATTCAAATTGACTTCAGGTGCCTTCCAAGTTTCTTTTTTGAAGAGAGACTGAAAATGGGATTATAGAAGGGTCTGATTTTAAAAAGTGCTCTTCCTCTTTTGGGACTGAGGCTACATTTGCATATGTGCACACCAGCCAAAGCTAATAGCTCTTGGAGAAGTTCAGAATAGACTGAAATGTCAACCCTCATAAATTTCAATTAGGCATTTTATCCACGTCACTAAGCTGTGTATTTTAAGAACCTGTTTTACTGAAAATGAAGATCGCTTGAAATGAAAACAAAACGGAAGCCAGGGAGCTGATGGGACTTTCCTCTGGGAGTGGGCAGGGCTCTGGTGTTGGGGGTCATAAATGGGGAGGACTTGATCCCATGCCCCAGAACCCCTGAAGCAGTTTGGGTTTCAATGTGTCTTTCAGCAAAATGATGCTTCAACACCCAGGCCAGGTCTCTGCCTCGGAAGTCAGTGCCTCTGCCATCGTCCCCTGCCTATCCCCTCCTGGGTCACTGGTGTTCGAGGATTTTGCTAACCTGACACCCTTTGTCAAGGAAGAGCTGAGGTTTGCCATCCAGAACAAGCACCTCTGCCAGCGGATGTCCTCTGTGTTGGAGTCAGTCACAGTCAGCGACAGACCCCTTGAGATGTCGGTCACAAAAGCTGAGGTGAGTCCTACCTTACATGTTCATTCTCTCAACATGTTTTTAGCACATTCCCCACGTGCTAGAAACGGTCTCGACAGGGGGCTAGGGCTGGGAATAAAACAAAAGCATTGCCTTCAGTGGGTATGGTTGGGTTGTTTTAAATTAGGAGGGCAGAGAAGGAGTCACTAATGTGGTCTTTTTGCAGGGACTTGATGGAGTATGTTGGGACTTTTAGACTTCTATATGAATTCAGCCATGTGCTCAGAATGGAGCCATTGTAGAATTTTTTTCCATGCAGAGGAGCGACATGGTCTGATATATGTGTGTGTGTGTATATATATATGTATATATATATATACATATATATATATAATTTTTTTAAAGAGAGAGAGGGACAGTGAGAGAGAGAGAGAATCAATTTTTATTGTTTTAGTTTTTCATGTAGCCTTCATTGCTCTGACTTGTCATTGTGTACATGGTGGTGGGGTTTGAACTCACGTTCCCCACACATGCCAGGCAAGCACTGTAACTGCTGGGCCACTGCACCAGCCCCAGTCTGCTGTATTTTTAAAAGATTCTCCTGGTCATTATGTTGAGAATGGGTGATAACGGCAAGTCAGATTATATAGAAATGATCCTATTTATTTAGTTAGTTAGTTAGTTTGCAAAGCTGGAGATCAAACCCAGGGCCCCATGCATGCTAGGCAAGCACTCTCACTGAGCTACATTCCCAGCCCCTGAGGGTATAGAAATGAGACAATGGCGGCCAACCATGGGAGTGAAGTAGGGTCTGGATCAGGAGGGAGCAGTGCAGGTGCTGAGAAGTGGTTGGATTCTGGACCTACTTGGGGATAAATCTGCTTTACTGATAGACTGTTTATGGGGTGTGGGAGAAAAAGGACTCAAGAATGACTCTAAATGTTCTGACATGCCCAGCTGTAAGAATGGAGTGTACATTTGCTGCTGAGATTGGGACTGTTGGAGATCTGGCAGATGCAAAAGCAGGAGTCCCATCCTGTTCTATGCTAATTCCAGTGAGGATATGAAGCAGGCATGGGCTTGGAGTGCAGAGGAGAGTCAGGGCTAGAGATACAGAGTTGGAAGTCATCTGCATATGGATGGTATTTAAAGTTATGAGTGGGATCAGGTCACCTGCATCAAGTCTTTCTGAAAAAGAATGGAGTATGGTGATTTTTTTTTAATCACTAACAGAACCCAAGGGCCCAGACAGTGAAGCAAGGACCAGGCAGCCAACCCCACCCTTCCCTGTAGCAATGCTTACAGCCTTGATACCAAGTGTCTGCTCCAAGTTCATGTCTGTCTCAGACACTTGCATTGTTCTGCACTTGGCAACCTTTCCTAAGATACCTGGAATAATAGACATAGTGAGACATGGTTGCTGGGGATGCTTGATGGCCCAAGGACGTCAGAGCCAAGATCTCGCAATTTTGTTGGCTTTCCTGTGATGGTTGCAAGATAGGACTATTGCAAGCTTCCTTAACTGGCATGATTTCAGCCTTTGGGCAAAGGGCAGTGGAATCTGCCCCAAAGAACTGAGTTTAAAAGGAGATTGGGGACTGGAATTGTAGCTCAGTGGTGGAGAGCTTGCCTAGCAGAGGGCCTGGATGGTAGTATTCAGTCAATGATAGTGAGGATTATTTATAATGCTGTAGCCATAGGGCATCATTCAGGTCATTAGCTGAGCCCCCAGTTAACTTCACAGGGACCTACAAAGAGTTCACCAGTGCCCAGTCCAACACTGAACAATGTAGGGTGGACCATGGGACAGTCCAGGAGGTCCCCCTTCTAATTAAGCAGTTTAACAGGACGAAATGGAAGTAGTAGGAGAGAAAAGGAGAGGAACTTGGAAGGGTATTTGGAGAGTTCTCTGTTCTGATGCTGCGTTTGCTAAGTAACTTTGCAATCTTAGGTCAGTGTGACAAGCAGATTAGCATCCTGGAAAGAGAACGCTGCAGCAGACCTCATTGAGTATCTGATCCCCTTGGTAGTAGTGATTCCCATCTTCAGATAAGACACGGAGCTCATGAAAACCACAGGCATCCTGTGTGTCTGGGCAGCATAAGCCTGCTTCCCAGATCCCAGTCCTCTCTAGACAGGTGACATGGTGAACAAGGCAGCTATGACAGGAAGGGAAGGAAACACCCGGGTTTATGTTATGTGTAGCTTCCTGGTCTGTAGACCATGAGCCTCAGATGATTCCTGGGGCCTCCTGAGCACATTACAACTGGCCATTCCGTGCCTCTATTTCCTCATCAGTAAAATGAGGGTGCTGAATTGAATGGTCCGTAGAAAGCCTTTCCATCTTGGACAGTTTGCAACTCTGTTTTCAAGTGCCTCCTCATGTGAGCAAATGTGAATCCTCTTCCACCTATCTGAAATATCTACAGGGTTGTAATATCTTAAGGAAGCTATTGATGTTCAGGTTAATAATAGTAACTAAAGCTTATATAGCACTTACTGTAAGCTAAGTAATATGCAATATATTAACTTATTTGATCCTCATAATGGTCCTACCAGGTAGGTGATTTTGATTCTTTCATAAATGAGGAAACTGAGTCTCAGAAGAGTAACTTGCCTGTAATCTCACAGTTACTAAGTGGTGACACTGGAATTAATCCAAAGCCAGTTTCATCTAAAGCCTACATGTGTGCCTATGTGGTTCTAGGACCCAGGTGTGAAAGGTGGAGATGTTCCTCTCCCATAATTCTCTCTTGGGCTTTGCTTCTTTAGATTGCAAGATCTCTGTCCAAACAAAGTCAGCGTCATCTTACTTCAAAAGAACAATAAAAAGTCAGACATGAGGTGAATATGGCATCCCAGGTCCTGTTAAGTCTGAGGTGTGGCTCCTCCGGCCTTTCCCTCTAACCAAAGCAGGGACAAGTGACAAGACGGGGTCTGGCATCAAAAGCCTAAACTGTCACCCACTCAGCTCACCATGAGTGCTTCATCTCGGCTGGACTTTGGTCTCTAAGCTGAATTCAGTGGCCAAATGCTGCTGATTCCTCAGTAGTCCATAGACAAAGTCAGGGTGTGAGTGAACTTCCACAGAAACCACATCCCAAAGCAGGATAGGGTTTTTTCCCCCTCTGCAAGGAGACTCAGGGCTGGCTCAAGGTGAGGCACAGAGGAGGAGCTCAGTATTTATTAGCACCCAAGCTATGGCTGATTAATGCCACTTTGGCTGAGAATGGGCTCAAGTCCCTCTTTTTTTCCCCAGGCAATTCACCAGCTTCTGATTTCAGAAAGTCAGCCCTGCTGCTCCAGCTGAAGATAGAAATGAATGGAATTGCCCTTGGGTCTTGAATCAAAGAACAGGCAGTGGGGAAGGGGACTAGGTGATGATTCTGAGGTCATTCCTAGTTTTAAGGGAAATGATATATTGACCAAACAGACTGTTTCCTGTTAGTCCCAAAAGTTATCAATCAAACTCTTCTTTCAAAATCCAAATGTATTTTAGAGAAGGATAGATTTTAATTTACTAATAATGCCAGTTTAATTCTATTTTAACTAATAGTCCTTGATTTTCATTATTCATTTCCAAGCACGTGTGTGGTGTGTGTGGTGTGCGTGTGAGAAGGAGTTTCAGACTAAAGTCTAGGGATTTATTTTTTCTGGGTCCCATAGCATTAGGACTGTCCCGGTTTGCCAGATTTTGCTGGCGGTGTATTTGAGGTGGGTGACATTTCATGATGACATTAAACATGTGTCTGTTGGATTTTATAGGTAGCTCCCGAGGAGGATGAAAGGAAAAAGAGGCGACGGGAAAGAAATAAGATTGCAGCCGCCAAGTGCCGCAACAAGAAAAAGGAGAAGACGGAGTGCCTGCAGAAAGTGAGTGCTTCCAGCCTCCCCTGCCTCACTCACTCCTGACCCCTCCAGCCTCCTGTCACTTCCACGAGGGGACTTTAAAAGCCCTGTACCTGGTTGTGTTTTCCCAAGAAGGACCTTGTTGGTAACAGAAATGCCAGTTGCAGAATGAGTAGCAGAGCTGTTGATGCAAAGAATCTGAATGCACAAAAAACAGGTGTGTGAATTAAAACTGCAGGAGCTTCTGATGCCCAGACTCCCAGAGCCTGGGCCAGTTGGTACATGCCCAGCAGCTCCCAGGCTGTGGGATATAGCAGCCCTGTGAAAAAGGCTTCACCTGCCCCAAAAGGAAACTTCCAGCTCTCATTTGGCTCACATGAAAAGGCTGCAATTAATCTCCTCAAACAAGTTATTTCCTGAATCTGCAAGCAGTGTTTGTACTGCTTCTTTGAGCTCTATTTGCTTCTGAACACTACTCATCTAGCAATCTGAGCCTGTTCTGCACTGGGCTGGCCACCCTTGGGAAACACTAGGTGAACGGCCAGTGTGTCTAGGTGGGACATGGTGCCTGCAGTCCTTTCAGTGGCTGTGTCTGCTCCGCCAAGTGTGGACAGGCCAGGGAAGAGTTCCACAGATTCCTGAGGGCTCTGCTGAGTGTTGGTGGAAATTAGAAATTTTTGTGTATTTGCCAAATACATTTTTTTCCCTGGGGAAATGAGCTGGTCTGTGAGATCAGTGACTTACAAAAGACTAAGCACCGTGAGTCTCAATTTCTCCCTAGTCTTCGAGGTCCATATGCCCTACATATATGGAGATGTTGGACTCGTGCAAAGATCATCTCTGGACCATTGGTTCCGTTGCAGTTTCAGCACTAGTAGCATCACAGGCTACATTGGTGGCATCTCTAGGACTTTTCTAAAGGGGCCCCTCAAGTTCAAAGACTTTTACCTAGTGTTACTCTTCCATCTTTGTGATGGTGTGGTTCCCTCTGCACCAGCTTGGTGAGCCCTGAGGTGCCCCAGAAGTCCCCCTACTGCCACCCTATCCTGACTGGCCCTTGGGTCCCTTCATAATGCCTCTGTTGTTTGTTCCCCAGGAGTCAGAGAAACTGGAGAGTGTGAATGCCGAACTGAAGGCCCAAATCGAGGAGCTGAAGAATGAGAAGCAGCATTTGATATACATGCTCAACCTGCATCGGCCCACATGTATTGTCCGGGCTCAGAACGGGCGGACTCCAGAAGATGAGAGAAACCTCTTTATCCAACAAATAAAAGAAGGAACGCTGCAGAGCTAAGCAGCAACAGGGGAGTCCTCATCGAATTCTCCTTTTCCACCTAAAACCCTGAAGCCATTGGAGAGCTGACTTCCTACGCACCTCTAGAATCCCAGCAGCCGAGACCCACTGAGGTGGGAGGGCCCGTGGTGACTCCACTGGGCCTTCCCACTCTGCTGCAGAGTGAACTTTGGACCAGGGCAAGAGCTTCCTTTGCCTCAACTCCAGGGTTTAGGCCTTCACGTACTGGCTGTTGTTAGTGTTCCAGATGGCCCCTGGTGAGGGTCCTGCCTGATTTCATCTGGGTTCCACAAGAACCAGGTTGCCTACCATTCGGATTCAAGCAAAAGCGTCTGTACCTTGGGTGGGTGGAGCGGGATCATCTCCTCCTCTGCAGCTGCCATTGTCACTCACAGGGGACATGGAGTGAGAACATTTATGGAAGTTGTGCAGTGGCCAGGGTTGTGCTTCTAGAAAGTATGCTGTTATGTCCTGGAGTTACTGTGTGCAAGGCATTCGTTTCAAAATTAGGCATTATGCTCTTTTGATGTTTGTTTCGCACAACACTGGTGTGACTTTTCTGTGGCTCTCCTCAGATCTGGATTCTGAGAGTTTAGAAGGTCTGTTGCCATGGGCAGCATCTTATAAAAATGTTTAGGTGGCCAGAAGAGCTTGCCAGCCCCAGGAGAGCAGAATCATCCTGTTGGCCAGCAGAGCAGCTTTGTGTCAAAGGGGAGGCCTCCTTTCCCTTGGCACCCAGGTGTTAAGGAAACATCCGTGGGTGTGACAGCAGGGTCCTCTGTTGTAGACTCAGTTACGGTGTCATGGGAAGAAAGCGGAAAGAAAGTCCAACTTCCAAAGGTTAGGCATGTCCACTCAGTGACTTTGTCAGGAGTTATTTCTAGTGAAAGAGCCAAAGAATATTCCGTTTTCCTTTCCTTGTGGTCAAAACACAGTTGGTGGAGATGCAGGTTTGAAGCCAGGTGATACCCAGGCTCTAGCATTATTGGATGTTACCGGCATTGTTTTTGTCATGTATCTGTTTTAAGAAATATGACCCAGAGCAAATATGACACCTGCAAAAGGTCACTCACACTGGCCACAAGGACTCTGGCTACTATCTGATAAAATTCTGATGTTTCTGTGAAATCCTCAGAGTGTTTGATCCTACTCATTAGCACCATTACAGTTTTCTGTAAGAGAAAATATTATTTATCCTAGTATCCTTAACCTGTCAATATAATAAATATTGAAACCAAGATGTGGTAAACGTTGAGTGTTGTGCTTGCTTCTGTTCTTTTAAAACTGTTGATTGTTGAAATTTGATCACCCCCCCAATGCCTCTCTTCTTTCCATTCATGGGGGGCATGATTAGTTTGAATATTCTCCAATTGTCCTCCTTTGTCTTTGGAGCACCATCAGGTGGGATAGTAGACTTTCATTCCTAGTCTTTAGTATGCAGCAGGTGATGCCCAATCTCTATTGACAAACCCTGGGGCACAGCACCCAATATATCCTTTAGGTCAACTGTTTGGTGTTCAGATAAAAGTTTGATATATAGTCTGAGTTGTAAGTCCCTCAATGATCAGTTTCTCTGACCCTACACTTCTTGTTCAACTTGAGCCTTTGATACCTAACCTTCTGTGAGAGCAGTCTTCTTAAAGAGTTATCCACTTGAGCCAGGCTCGGTGGTGCACACCTGTAATATCAGCAATTTGGGAGGTTGAGGCAGGAGGATTGCAAGTTCAAAGCCAGCCTCAGCAACTTAGCAAGACTCTGTCTCAAAATAAAAAATAAAAACAGACTAGGGATGTGTGTGGCTCAGTGGTTAAGTGCCCCTCAGTTCAATCCCCAGTGCTAAAGATGAAGAAAAGAATAGGAAGGGGATAGAGAGGAAGAAGGAATAGTTTTGGGCAAGTTGGGAATGATGGTTCAAGGAAAGGTGTTCTGCCTCATTTTCTGGATACATAATACAGGCTAGAAATAAAAATTGGCCACTTTTCTATTTTCACTACACTGTTCTTCAAAGATGCTGACATCATTAACTGTGACATTCATCTACACTAGTGGTGTGTCTGCTTCTTTGAACCCATATGGTTCCTTTAGACTATCACTGTGACAAAGGTGTCTTAATTTTGCTGTGTTAATTGCACATCAGTGGCTGTTCCTCGTCTGCAGAGAGCCATCTGATGTTCATACAGTCACCGCTTCTTTCATCAGATAACCTATGCTTCTTGTCTGGGTGGAGGGGCAGACTCCCCTTCATTTACCCTCTGGTTGTGAGTAGAGGTGCCACCGCCAGCTGTTATGAAACTCAAGACAATTTGTAAACTGCCATGGATGGCATTAGATTGGAAAGGGAGAGAGGGTGGCCATGGCAAGAAAAATTGATCTGAGGAATGCACTGGTTGGTTAGCATGATTGTAAGTTCCTTTAACAAATGTATTAAGAAGAGTTTTATTTTATGTAGCCAAGTTTATGTTTTGATACTTTAATAAAGAAAAGGCCATATATGATTTACCATCAAGTCATTTGGTTCATCTTGGTTCACATTTGAAGGAGAAGGTGTGGGGAGAGGTGGCTCAGAGAATGAACTGAAGTGGGGCTGCCACCAGAATGATCAGACCCCCTAGTTGACAACATCCTGGCTTTAAGGGTAGTAAATTCACACTGACAGGCCTAGAAAGCCACCTTCCTCTCCTCTTGTCTTCCTCCAGCCGTCTCCCCTTGCCCTGAGGTCTGTCCTGACATCTACTTCAGAGTTAAGGGTTTGAGAGTGTTCTGGTTCAGGTCAGGGTTTCTAGAATTGAATGCTTTCGCTTTCTTTCAAGAGGTAAAATGCTGTTTCCCAACTTTGTCCCAATCTCTCCTCATGAGCTCTGAATAAATCCCTGACATCCAAATCCACACTACACTTTCTTCTCTCTTCCCTCTCCCATGTCAACAGTCCAGATCTTCCCCAAAGGAGGCCACATTTGCCTTCTGAGCATCCTTCTGTGTCTTCATGGTAGAACTAACTCCAAGCTTTTCCAGGTTTCTTATAAAAAAAAATTGGCTCTCAGGAAGGAATTCACACAAGTTGCAAAGTGCTGCTGAGGCCTGCTGCTAATAATAGTTAAGTTATTGAGTAGGGCAATATGCTAAACACTTTACAAACATTATCCCATGCATTAGTCAGTTTTCTGTTACTATAACAACATGGTGGAGAAAACCAGTTTATAAACAGAAGAGGTTTATTTTTGGCTCAAATTTTGGAAATTCTAGTCTAATTGATAGGCCCTGTTGCTTTGGGTTTATGGTAAGTTAATACATCAAGGTATGGAGCATGTAGCAGAGCAAAACCACTTATAACCAGGAAGCAAAAAAGTAGAAGAAGAAGGGGTCAGGGGTCCCACAATGTCCCTCAATTTCCCCCCAACTACCTAAGGACCTCTCTCCAAGCCCCACCTCCTAAGGATTCTACCATCACCTGATAGTTCCACCCTGGGCAACCAAGCTATACACCAAGTCTTAGTGGCACACTTAAGACCCACACCCTAGCATCCCATTTAACCCTCATGACAACTGTTATCCCCATTCTGCAGATGAAGTGAAGAGCTCAGTGGGTTGCTCAATCACAGCTGACCTTTCTAAAACAAGTCTACTTTGTTGTTGTTGTTAACCACAAAGGCTTCAAGCATGAATTTCAAGAGAGAGGGGTAGGGGGAGAGAGAAAGGTGAGTATATGTGTATGGAATATGTGCAACATACAATTTACATTTTAACTATTTTAAAGTGCACAATTCTGTAACATTAATGCTGTGTAACCAACACTGTCCTGTACCCATGAGCAGTCAGTCCCCATCCCCCTCCCTCCAGCACTTGGTAACTACTAATCTGCTTTCTGTCTCTATGGACTTGCCTGTCTTGGGCATTTCACATAAATGGAGCCAGACGGTTTGTGTGACTGGCTTCATTCACTTATCTAATATTCAGGTTCATCCATGTTGGAGCATATATTGGTACTCCATTCCAAATTAAGGCTGAATAATATTTTGCTACTCTACATTTTGTTTATCCATCTCTCCTGATGGTTAGGTAAGTGTATTTTAACAAAGAAATAGATCGACTTATTTGTTTGCTTGCTTGCTTTTTTGCCTTTTGGGGTTAAACCCACCTGCTGCTAGGCTAGCACTCTATCACTGAACTACCTCCCCATCTCAAGAGAGAGTTCTAGTCTGCAAGGAATGAATAAATGTCGAAGGTGGGATTTCAAGCATAATATTAAATTGGGAGGAGACAGTCAGGAGCAGGAGGTCCTCAGAGCTTTCAAGAAGCAGTTTGGAGATCATTATTCTGTGGCTAGTATGTGGGAATAGCAACGAGGCAGGAGACATGGTGCTCCCTACAGGTGTCAGTGACTTCAAACTACTCACGCATGGTAGGAAATGAGTACTGGAGGATATTCCATAGGAATTTAGGCTTACACATCCATTCCTGTCCCTGGCCTTCCTCCCCCCAACATCTAGCATTTCACTGAGTAGAGGGTGCGAAAGTGGGGAACTGAAACTTGGGGCCTTAAGAGAATAACTGGGCTCCACATAGAAGGTGTTTGTACAAGCAAATGGCAAGGAACTGAGATGATCCGGTAGGTACTTTAACCCCTAATTCAGCTTACTCCCATCTGAAGTTGTCATCCTGGGTTCTCTGTCTCACACATGCACACGCAGATGCACACAGAGTTACGCAACTTTCTATATTGCACCAAACTGGTTGTCTTGAAGGCAATTAAATCAGTCCAGTTTGAAACCATTTGACTGGCTTCAGAGTCTTTGCAAGTAAAAGCTCCATGTGGCTTATTTTATTTTATTTTTAGGAGGTTATAGCTTTTATTAGTTTACTTTAATAACAAATTGCATCTTTTTTTTTTAAAGAAAGAGGGGACAGTGAGAGAGAGACAGAGAGAATCAATTCCCACTTAGTTCTTCACATGGCTTTCACCGCTCCGAGACTTCGCCGTGTACATGGTGCTGGGGTCTGAACTCGTGTACCTGTGCATGCCAGGCAGGTGCTGCAACCGCCGAGCCACCGCTCCAGCCCCACAAATTACATCTTCAAGGTTTTAAAATGAATAAGGCTATTTTGCAATCATTTTTCTTATATTGGTCAAAATACAAACAGTGAAATGAATACCTTCAAATTAAATCAATTCTGTAGAAATATTTGTTAAAAACAGAGGAAAACTGCAATTTCCTTAGCCACCAGGTCTTCCATGTTTAATCAACTAAATGTATTTTTAAATTGGCATATAAAAACAAAAACTGTATATGTTAAACAGATTACCATGTTCTGTTTCAATATTGAATAAATTGTATAATGTACAAATCAGCTGAAACCTATCTAATCAAACATTTACTTCTCTATGGTGAAAACATCAAAAGTCCTTCTTTTAGCTTTTTAAAGTATACAGTCCATTTTTGTTATCTAGTAGTAGTCACCCTACTGCGCAACAGCACACCAAAATTGAATGCCTCTCCATTTTTATTGGTATTTCGTAGTTGAACATCATGGTAGGATTTGTTATTACATATTTATACATGTGCACAAAATAACAATATAATTTGGCTGATATCAGTCCCCTTTGTTTCTACCTTTACTGGAACTTAGCACTCATTGTACCCATTGGTTATCTCCTGTCCCTCCCTCTACTCTCCCCACTCCCTGGTATCCACCATTCTACTCACAACATCTTTGAGGTCAACTTTGTTAGGTTCCACATTTAAATAGGATCATCTTTCTGTGCCTGGCTTATTTCGTTTAACATAATGATTCCAGTTCCATCTGTGTTGTCACAAATGACAAAATTTCATTCTTTTAATGGTTGAATAGTATTCTGTTGTGAACATATACCATATTTTCCTTATCTATTCATCAGCTGATGGACATCTAAGTTGTTCAAATTTCTTGGCTATTGTAAGTAGTGCTGCAGTGATCACAGGAGTTCAAGTATCTCTTTGACATACCGATAATTTTACTTTGGAGAAAAACCCACAACTACCAGAGAGTCTTCTAATTTCGTAGGAATCATGCTACGTGGATATTAAGTAAATTACTAAAAAATACTTGTAGTTAATTGGAATGCACTATTTTTTATATCTACTATTAGAATTTTAGAGATTTTCAGCAGAAAAAAAAAGTTACTTTTTTTTTTTTAGCAAGAATTCACAACAGTCCTATCTTGATTTTTGTTTTTTAGAGAGAGGGACAGTGAGAGAGAGATAATCAATTTTTAAATTAGTTTTTCACGTGGCCTTCATTGCTCCAATACTTCATTGTGCACATGGTGCTGGGGTTCAAACTTGTGTACTAGTGCATGCCAGGCAAGCACTGCAGCTGCTAAGCCACCACTCCAACCCTCCTATCTTGATTTAATATTATGTTTTCCAAAAAATTCAGCTTCAAGCAGTGAAACACAAGCTGCCACACTGGGCAAGAAAAAATTGGTTTTTGCTAGAACTGTTCCTCTCCCACCTATTCCATTCATTGAGTTCCATATAAAATCATTGTATACTGCATAAAAATGGGTTCAGATGACTTAAAACAAAAGCTTGAACAACAGTGTATAAGAGCCCAGCTCAACTGTTTCTGAAGATTGGCCAAGGGTAGGGCTTATCAGAGTTCCTGAAGAGGAATTTTCATGCAGGTAGTAAATTGCTGTAGAATGAATGCTGGTCTCCCTCTAATTTCCCAAATTTCCAAATTCATATATTAAAGTCAGTATGATGGTATTAGGAAGTAGAGTATTTGGCTAGTGCTTTAGTCCGGTTTTTCATTACTGTGACCAAGAGACCTGACAAGAACAATGTAGCAGAGGAAAAGTTTGAGGCTTATGGTTTCCGGGGTCTCAATCCACTGATGGCTGACTCCATTGCTCTGGATATGAGGTGAGGCAGAGCATCATGGTGGGAGGACATGGTAGAGCAAAGCAGCTCAGGACATGGCAACAGAAAGCAGAGAGAGGGCTCTCCTCACCGGGGACAAAATATAAACCCCAAAGGTACACCCCAAGTGACCTACCTCCTCCAGTCACACCTACTTGCCCACAGTCACCACCCAGTTAATCCATGTTAGTGGATCACCAATCAGGCCACAACTCTTAATCTAATCATTCACATCTGAAAATTCTTGCCTAGTCTCTCACATGAACTTTTGGGGGGGCACCACAAACCCAAACTACAACATTTTGTCCTTGGCTCCTGAAAGCTCATGCCCATCTCACAATTCAAAATATATTTAATTGGTCCTGGAGTGGTGGTTCAGTGGTTATGGCACTTGCCTGGCATGCACGAGTTCAAACTTCAGCACCAGGTACACAATGAACTGTTGGAGCAACGAAAGCCACATGAAAAACTAAATAAAACTGATTTTTTTCTCTCTCTCACTGTTCTGCTCTTTTTAAAAGTAAATATATTTAATCCATTTTCAAGAGTCTCCATAGTCTTTTTTTTTTTTTTTTAAAGAGAGAGGGACAGTGAGAGAGAGAGGCAGAATCAATTTTTTTTAGTTTTTCATGTGGCTTTCATTGCTCTGGCACTTTGTTGTGTATGTGGTGCCTTGGTTTGAACTCGTACATGCCAGACAAGTGCCATAACCACTGAGCCACTGCTCCAGCCCTGGTTGTAACATCTTTAACAACCACAACTTCCTGAGCTACAATTTTACTCTCAGTTTTCTGGCTAAACTGCAAATTTGTCAAATTTTTTCTGCTCTGTTTTCTACTCCTATGTATTATAGTAAACTTGACTTAAAGTCACTAGCAATATTCATGCCACCCCTAAATGCTGTGCTGCCTTGAAATTTCTTCCACCAGATTAATTAGCCCAACACTATTAAATTCAGCCTCACAGAAAGTCTTAGGACATGGACAAAATCTAGACAATTTCTTTGACATAGGGTAGCACAACTGGCCTGTAGTCCAATTTCCAATAGAGTCCCTCTCCTCCTCTGAAACCTCATGAGCCCAATCTTTAGAGTTCACAGTCTTATTGGCATTCTGGTCTTTTGAGCTCCCACCAGAATCACCCATTAATCTATGCTTACAACAGTGTAAAACTTTTCCAGCTTGCAAATCTAAACTTTTCAAAATTCCTTCCACAAACTCCAAAAAGCTCCCAAAGCTTCTGAACTATGTGGTCAGGTTAGCCACAGAAGTAACCCCACTTCTGATACCAGTTTCTGTTTTAGTCAGCTTTTTTATCACCGTGACCAAAAGACCTGACAAGAGCAATGTAGAGGAAGAAAAGTTTATTTGGGGCTCAAAGTTTCAGAGGTCTCTGTCCAGAGATGGTAGACAACATGGCTCTGAACCTGAAGTGAGGCAGAATATCATGGCAGAAGAGCATGGTGGAGAAAACTAGCTCAGGGCGTGACAACAGCGGGCAGAGACTTAGTGCTTTAGATCAAAGGTTTTAGAATCAGTTAGATCTGGATTTAGCTAATGCTATTAATTTGTGAATATAGGTGAGTGATACAACCTCAATTTGTTTTCCTGTAAAATGAGTACAGTAATAATCATACCAAATTCAATGGTTCTTATAATAACATGCAAAATATATAGTACAGTGCCTAGGAGAAGAAACCTTTCACTATTAAATTAAAAGTTAATTACTGAAGGTCAGAGTTATTATTAAAAGTATCATCAGCATTTATTGAGATTTTATGGAAGGACAGACTAAGGACAAAGATTGCCAATTCTCAATCATACAATAAAATTAAGCCATGAACTCAGATAGTTCAAATTTCTCCCATCATCTTGCATTCCCATGGACGATGTCTAGTTGAATCATTTGAATTTGAGGTTGGGAGTGAAGCACTTCTCCAAATTCTTTTTTCATTTGAAAAAATCTTTATTTTTGCACCCACCTGAGTCCCTTGCAGGGTGGTCCTATCCTCTTGTGGGGGCAACTGTGGTATGAAAACAAAGGGGTATGTGACAGTGACAGGTCACAAAGGGCAGCAGAGGATAAATATAGCTTGCAGGGGGTTGAGGCCAAGAGGGTGGTCACTTCTCCCACTAGGACTGCAGTTTGTTGACTCTCAGTGAAGTAAACTATCACAGGTGAAGGTGAGGGGGTTAGACCCAGAAGAAAATCTCCTGGAACCCAACCTGCATCTCTTCATCTTTAAAGAGATTCAGTTTGGAGTCTAGGCACCCTACAGTGCCCCCTTGTCTATCATCTGTGCTCCCACCCCCAGCCCAGCCTCTGGGAGGCTCTGAGGCAAATGTGGAGGGGTTTGTGGGGTGGGGTGTGGTGGTGTTGAGAGACCTGCTGTGGGGCCACTTGTGTGACCCAGGAGCACTGCTTCTGCTCCCTCATCTGCCCAGGAAGCCAAGGAAGACGCGGACCAGCCTTGCCAGCACTCTCGTGATAAAAGATGGCCATGAAAAGTGAGTTTGTGTTACCATACTACACTGCCCAAAGTGGCGCTGGGGTGGGCATGTTCAATACCACCATGGGGAAGCTGCAGCGGCAGCTATACAAGGGAGAGTATGATATATTCAAGTATGCACCGATATTTGAGAGTGACTTTATCCAGATTACAAAAAGGGGGGAAGTGATTGATGTGCACAACCGTGTCCGGATGGTGACCGTGGGCATCGCTTGTACCAGCCCCATTCTCCCACTCCCTGACGTCATGCTGCTGGCCCGACCAGCTGTTGGGTCTGAAGATGTCACTGGACGCACCAAAGGAAGACGCAAATCTGCAAAGTCCTTGGAGCTCACCAGACTCCTTCCCTTGAAGTTTGTAAGGATCTCTGTTCATGACCGTGAGAAACAACAGCTGCGCCTGAAATTTGCCACTGGTCGTTCTTGCTACCTGCAGCTATGTCCTCCTATCAATGTTGGGGAAGACCTCTTTGCCTATTGGGAAAAACTCATTTATATCTTGCGACCACCTGTGGACAGTAACAGCAGTACCTATGCCATCCCAGCTGAGGACATAATGTGCATGCCTATGTTTGATGAGGATGACAAGACAAGCCTGGCGGTTGCGGATATCCATGCTAAAGGGGATCAAGACCAGGTTAGCATCAGGAGCCTCCACATGGTACCTGATGCTTATGTTACTGGGGAAGGAACCCAGCATGACTCCTACAGAACCACATCCACCCCTGATTCATCCACCCCAAAGACAAAACCTAAAGACTTAGCCACAGGAGCAACCGCAGAATACCCTGGACAAGGAAGCTCAGGCACATCGGACAGGACAGGTGCGGCCACTTCAGGCTCTCCTGAGACTTCCACTAAGGAAAGTCCTGAAAATAAGTCCCCGGAGCATATTACGTCCAACACATCCAGCCTCTCCCCAGAGGGCATCGTAAACCTGGGGGGAGAACCTACTAGCCAGACTGTCCGAGCACCAGGCAAGAACCCAGCAGGGGGACCTTTCATCTCAACACTGCAGAGTGACAAGGCAGGAGGCCACAAGGAGAGGAGGGAAAGAAGGGAGAGGAGAGAGAAGAACAGAGGTGCAGGCCGGACTTCCCGTCACCACAGGACCAGTGAAAGTCGCCACAAGACAGCGGGGGACAAGATGTCCCGGAAGTCACCTGGGCGCCGAACTGTTAGAGATGATAAAAAGGGGAAAGGTCGCAGCAGCCCCAGGGGCAGCAAGCACAGCAGTGCACACAAAGGTGTCAGTCACACCCCCATCACCAAGGATTCCAGAACCTCCCACAAGTCCGGGAGGAGTTTATCAACAAGTTCGGGTTCAACAAACAAGAAACTCAACAGGATCAGCTCTTTCTTGAGGAATGTCAGAGCCAACCTCACCACTAAAGGGGCGATCTCGCTGCGCAGCAGAGATGTGGACATCGCGGCTAAGACAGTGGAAAGGACCAACGTGAAGGCCATTATGGAGAAAGAGAGTGGCCAGGGAGTGGAGATCGTTGGTTCTGTGATATCTGAGATCATGGAGACAGTGACCTTTGAAACCCATTAAATACGACCCAGAGCCAGAAGTTAAAAGGGGTCCAGGGATTAGGGGAATATCCCAAGAGAGCCTATTCCAGCTTCCTTTACTGCAGATTAAATAAAGAACCATTCAACCTGAGAATGACCTGGTGAGTTGTGTCTGAATCTCCATGTTCCAGCTCGGGGTGATCTCACAGTGGAGTCTGTGATGTCAACTGTGCTGCAGCTTGGGATCCTTCTGGGCCCAGTCAGGGAGAGCCCCATCTCCCACCCATGCTCAGTAGTACCAGTAAGAATGCTCCCTCTTGCCTCCAAGAGGTGATCCAGGGCTATGACTGAGAGTCAGACTGTGAGCTAGGAACTCTGTCTCTACCATCTCTCTACTCTTTTGATAATCCATAGATCAAGGGGAGGGATAGCCTCCATTTGGGTCACTTGGGGGTTGGAGGAAGGGGCGCAATCAGAACAGGGAGGACTATTGTCTAGACTTAGCAATTCCATGCCTAGGCATACACACCAGAGAAACATTTTCTGTTATGAGAATGTTTATAGCAAAATAATATCAAAACACTGGAAACAGATCAAATTTCCTTAACAGAATTGATATGATAGTGGGATATAGATTGGGATATTATTGTAACAACCAGCATAGATAATTTTTGCTCATAATGTTATATATATATATATTTTTTTTTTTAAGAATCTATTTTATTTTATTTTTGGCACTAGGGATTGCACCCAGGGGTGCTGAACCACTCAGCCACATCCCCAGCCCTTTTTCTATTTTATTTTGAGAAAGGGTCTTACTAAGTTGCTTAGGGCATTGCTAAGTTGCTGAGGCTGGCTTTGAACTTGCAATCCTCCTGCCTCAGCCTCTTGACTTGCTAGAAATACAGGTGTGTGCCATCAGGCCCAGCTCATCTGCTTTTTGTTTCTCTGACACTTGGTTGTGCATGTGGTGGTGGGGTTTCAACTAGGGTCCTTGTGCATGCCAGGCAGGCACTCTAACCACTGAGCAATGGCTACAGCCCCCATAATGTTAGATTTTTTTTTTTAAGAGAGAAGGACAGTGAGAGAGACAGAAAAAGAGAGAAATAACTTTATTTAGTTTTTCACATGGCCTTTGTTGCTCCAACACTTACTTGTGTACGTTGTGCTGGGTTTCGAACCCAGGTCCTCACGCTTGCCAGGCAAGTGCTGAAACCACCAAACCACCGCCCCAGCCCCCATAACGTTAGATTTTTAAAAATGCAAATCACAGACGGGTTCCATGGCACAGGCTTGTAATCCCAGCGGCTTGGGAGGCTGAGCCAGGAGGATTGCAAGTTCAAAGTCAACATCAGCAACTTAGGCCCAAAACAATTTAAAAGGGGTGGGCTGGGGATATGGTTTAGTGTTTAATCTCTGGTTTAATCTCTGGTTTAATCTCTGGTACAAAAAAAAAAGTGCAAGTCATGTCACAGAATGGGATATAATGCCACTTACAGAAGAGTTCAAAAATAAGATCAAATAATGCATTGCATAGATATTTTGTAAAACTGTAGAGAAAAAGAAGGGCATGGTAAACACAAGAATCAGGATGATGGTTTCTCTAGGGCAGAAAAGCAAGAGGTGTAGGACAAGGAGGTGGTCACAAATCTTACCAGGAATTTCTCAGTGCCGCTTTGCCACTGAACACGTCTCCAACCCTTTTTTATTTTGAGACAGGGTTTCACTTAAGTTAGTAGGGTCTTGCTGGGTTGCTGAGGCTGGCCTCAAACTTGCGATCCTGCTATCTCAGCCTCTTGGATCTTTGGGATTACAGGCGTGAGCCACTGTAACCTACTGAGAATTGCATTTCTTAAGCAAGGGGCTGGAGCAGAGTGTTTATTGTTCTGTTGTTACTCTTCAGCCCTACAATCACTGTGGCAAATCTAATGAAGTTGTTATTGCCCTAGATATATCTTAATTCCTCTCTGCTTTCACTTTTATGTATGCCCAAAGTGATACGACTGCTTCTTTTGTTAAGATTCAAATTCTAAACGATATGTATAAGAAGTCACAGTTGGTAAAAGTAGGAATGATAATCCTGTTTTACAGATGAGAACTCTGTGGTTCAGAAAGGTGACTGGCCTCATCACCCCATGAGACCCTTGCAGAAGAGTATTGCCCCAGCCCACTTCTTCATGCACAGACTTATCTGAGGCACAGGGAGGGGGCAAAGTGAACAAGCCCGAAGAGATAGAGGACCACAAGAACCTGAGACTTACCAAAATTCTACAGAAATGAGCACAGAATTTACTAGATTAAGAGGAGGAAGAGATGGGAAATGGGGTGCTGGGGGGACCCCTGGTAGTGAGCCACTATGAGCTGATTTTTGAACTTCAACAAGCTCAGCCCCTAGCTGGTCTTGTCTAAAGTGTCCAGACCACCCTTAAACCGTGTCTGGCTTGCAGAGACCTCTATCCCCAGCCTCTGCCTGCCCTCACTACAGCTATAAACAGACCTCCCGCCTGGAATTCCAGGCCTTGCCCTCCACCAGGGACTGCTCCTGACTGGAGCTATGACTCTATGGAGCCCAGTCCTCCCCAAGACACTAATTTAACTCTTACAAGTCAGGACCGGAGGTCTTTCTCCTGGCATTACAAAAACAAATCCTTGAACCTCACAGGAAGGAAGTTACCAGTTAGGCCACATGCTTGTTGCTTGTACCTTCACAGCTAATTCCTAAAGCTACCTTTGAGGGAAATTGCAGACTGTTGATGAGATCTCTTTGGTCCCTAGAGGAAATGGTGAATATGGAGTGGGATGGTTAAGGGGTGGGAGCCTGTCAATAAAGGAAGACTGTCCAGGACCTACTTACATCCACCATTTCCTCCTTCAAAACAAGGATCCTGACCCTAGGCTGAGGAATTATTGGAGTGAGTCAAGTTATTCTTATGAAAGAAGGGAACATGCCAAAGATTAGATACTAATTGGCTCTGCGAGGAAAACAACCTTGGAATCATTAACCCAGGACTCCAGAAAAGACTGGGGGCCTCCAAGGGAGACAAATTAATGGTTTACTCCTGACCAGCTTTTCCTTTGACTGGAAAGGTGGGGAAATTACAAAAAGATCACATCACATTCCTTTAATCTGAGGATTTCCACACAGGTAAGTATAGGTAAACACTCATCTGGAAGACAAAAATGCAATAAAAACATTCACACAGCACTTAGTCATTAAGGAAGACAATGCATGTGCTCTCTTCTGATTCTCCTCTCTATCTGGCAGATCAGCAACTGGGGTTCAAAGCATATAAAGGACTTGGTCAAGGTGCAAAGAGGGGGTTACTCGAGTGCAACAGCTTTCATGCAGCACCTACCACGTACCGGCCCTGGGTCCCACACAACTGTACAGAGCCAGTGAAAGAGACAGGGCAGGCACGTGAGTCATATTACAATGAAGGACAGATACAATGAAAGATTCATGTTCAGGGGACAGGATCCACTCATTGGAGGGATTCTGGGGTATGGGAAGGCGTTATGGGTCAGGAAAGGTTTCACAGAGGAACTGGGTATTTTGAAGAATGAATAGGTCTCTGGCAGGTAAGAAACAGGGAACAAGGAGGAGGGGGGAGGGGGTGCCAGGGGAGGGGTGGGGCAGGTCATCAGTCCACAGAAAAGAATGTACGCAAAGTACAAAGGCCTGAAACATCATGGTAGTTGGGGCAATTACAAATACTTCAGCCTTTCTGGCTGGAGGGGAAGAGGAGAGGAAGAACAAGAGGCTGGAGAATCGGGCAGTGGGTCTTAGGGGCCCGGGGGCCACGTGAACACTGAAGGCTGGTGCCTGATGGGAGGAGATATCTGTGGCTCCTGGGTGGGGTTGATGGGCAGGTGCTTATCTGGAGGCCGAGAATCCTTCAGGAATCCTGGCCAGAAACGGAGAGCCCAGAACCCAGGAGACAAAAGGGGGCAGAGTCAGCTGTGTAGAAGAGGTGAAACAGGACAATTGTCCTTGCCATGTCTCAAAAAACAGGCTGCACCTGTGAGTTAGGCCTGCGCTCTTCTAAAGTGCAGGTGTCTTCCTCCTGGGGTGACTGGTGGTCTTGAGAGGACAGAAGGAAGAGAGATGTGTGGGAAAGCGATGAGGACTGTGTTAAGGTATAAAGCAACAGCTACTAGACAGGTAAGAGGTAAAACACGAAGAACAAGCATCCGGAGGGGGGCAGCGGGGTGTGGAGCTTTGGCGTTGCAGATCTCTAAGGGGCGGTGGGGAAGCTCTCAGCTGGGCCTTTCTCTGCTGGGCATGAGTTGCGCAGTAGAGCCCCATGTGGCCACATGCTGTTACTGCAGGTTGGTGCTTGAAGGAGGGGAGCCAGGACTCAGGCTGAGTCACAGTCATCCATCCTTTCCCTTTGTCACACCACAATTTGGCTAATGCTGACTCACACATCATCACCCCAATCCTCAGGGACAACCTAGCTTGCATCAGATGGCCAGAGGTGGAAGCTGGTAAAGAGGACGTGTCTCATGCAGGCTACAGCAAGGTCCTATTCCCCTGGCAGTGGGTTGGCAGCATGTGGAATGAGGCCAGGGATTCCAGCTCAAGTCCTTTGAGAAACAGTTGTTGAACACTTGCTCCCCGCCACACACACACACACAGAGTAACACAAACCAAGGCGTAGTGGTGGCATTCAGGGCAGTTTGTAGAAGGAGGCTTAATAGGGAAGGGGAGATCTGAGCAGACAGATGACAGGCTGAACTCTTTGGGCAGAGGCAATGGCATGGCAGAGAAGGGTTTGGGAGATTAGGGCATGTTCCTCTATGGCACACAAGTGCTGCATGTCTGGGAGTATTATGTAAAGTTCTCAGGGTATGAGCAATGGTGAGTTTGGTGGAAAACAAGACTGGGAGAGGAGAGGCCACAATATAGAGGAGGGGCCTAGAGTACTGCTTACCTTTCCAGAGCCCCCAATCTTTGTCACTACACACGTGAGGTGGGTGGGGGGTGCACAGCTGGGTTCTCCAGGAGCGAAGGAAGGTCAGGCTCTTCCTCTTTGCCAATTTAAAGAACTTGAATGCATTGTGGTGGCCCAACTCTTCCCCCACACTATGTAGGAGTTGCCCCACGGGTATGCCACAGTGTTGACCCCCTTCATCCTGGGGACACCTGGGAGCCTCATCTGGTGGCCCAGTGTGCCATTGCACACATGTCATTCTCTCCATGTGCCATGGTCTATGAAAGGCGAGGAAGCATGTTTTCAGATAGTCACACACGGACAAGAATGTGCCATGCTACCCGTGCTACTCTGCTTTCTTTTTCCACTGACTTAAAGCAGTGTACACTGCTTCAAGCAGAAATGAGAAAAAAGGACAAATTTTTCATAACACTTCACAAAGGTAAATTTGTTCTTTAATGTTTTATTTTGCAGCATAAGCTACGCACAGGAAAATGCACAAGTCACAAGTATACCACTTGATGACATTTCACAAAATGAATACCACTAAGTAACCAGCACCTAGTTAAAAAAAATTAGAATATCCACACGTGCTTCAGACTCCCCCTACATTCTCCTTCAATTCCTATTCCCAAACAACCACTGTTCTAACCTCTAACAGCATAGGCTAATTTTGCTTCCCTTTCAACTTTATATAAATGAAGTTGCAAAGTACAGTACTCTTTTGACTCTGGTTTCTTTCCCTCAGCATCATGTTTATGAGATGTATCCATGATTTTTCTGGAAATTGTTTGTTCATTATCATGGCTGTATAGTATTCTATTGATTGTGTAAATATGCTCAATTCATTTATTCATTCTGTCATTGGTGGGTATTTTTATTTTGCTTCCATTTTTGAGCTATTAAGAATAGTACTGTTATGAACATTTTTTAAAATGGAAAAATGCTCCTTAATTCCTGTCAGGGATATACTTAGGAATGGAATTAAATATATGCATATTTTCTGCTTTAGAAGATACTATAACACTATTTTTCCAAAGTGTCTATGCCATTTTCCCACTAGGAAAGAATGAGAATTCTGGTTGTTCCACATCTTTGCCAACATTTGATATTGTTTATCTCTTGCATTGTAGTCATTTGGGGGAAGATAATGGCTTTTCATTTTTCTTTCTTTTTCTTTTCTCTTTACTCCTCCTCTTCTTCTTCCTTCTTCTTTTTGGTGCTGAGGACCAAATCTAGGGCTGTGAGCTACCACTGAGCTACACGGCTGAAGATAATGGCTTTTATCTCCTTTTTTTAAAAATGAAATATGCTTTTCAAAATTCATCATGCTTGAGTCCCTAAGTTCAGTTATCAGCACCAATACCAAGGTGTGTGTGTGTGTGTGTGTGTGTGAGACAGAGAGAGAGAGAGAGGCCAGCCTATGGAGGATTGTAGTTTTGTTATAATGTCTGGTATGGACAAAATTAAAAGTTGGCTTCCAAATTAGTTTTTTTTAAATAAATAGAGAGGGACAGAGAGAGAGAGAGAAAGAGAGAAACAATTTTTATTTAGTTTTTCATGTGCCTTTTGTTGCTCTGAGACTTCATTGGGTACATGGTGCTGGGGCTGGATCTCGTGTACTTGTGCATGCCAGGCAAGTGCTGTAACTGCTAAGCCAACTTTCCAGCCCCAAAATTAGTTTTGAAAGTTCACATACATTCTAAAAAATTTTTATCACTATTTGAAACACAGGTTTTTGGGGTTTTTAGAAAAACATTTTCTACCCTTCTATTCCAGTACATTGTGTTTGATAACAAATGACTGCAAAAATTTGTGACTTAAAGCCAACCATTGTTTTCTTATATCTTGTGGATTCTTCTACGTCAGGAATTTGGGCAGGATTCAGCTGGGTGATTCTTCTTCTCCCTGGAGTATAAAGTGAGGTTGCACAGTAGGACTTAGCTGGATCATGAGCTAGTCGGGATCATTCTTCTCTGGAGCCTCAAGGGAAAGGCCTAGAAGAGAAACTTATCTACAATTGTCAATATGTGCCTCTCCAGCATGACAGTCTCAGGTAGCCAGTTCAGCTTCCCTCAGAACACTTGTCCCAGGGTAACCAAATGGAAGCTGCTTCTGACCAAGCCTCAGATTCACCTGGAACAGCTGCCACCACATTTCCTGAGTTATTCAGGCTTAAAGAGAGTGGAACTGGACTGCATTCCTCTTTTTTTTTTTTTAAGAGAGAAGGACAGTGAGAGAGAGAGAGAAAGAGAGAGAATCAATTTTTATTGACTTTTTCCACATGGCTTTCCTTGCTCTGAAACTTAGTTGGGGGCTGGGGTTTGAACCTGTGAACTTGCACATGCTGGGCAAGCGCCATAACGGCTGAGCCACTGCTCCAGCCCCTGCATTCCTCTTGATAGGGAAATAACAAGATCATATCTAAAGAGAGCACGTGAATGGAAATACAATGGGACTTTTTTTGGAAAATACAATTTACCACATACGCAGTACCTACCCTATACCTAACAAAGTGATCCTGGTCATGGTGGACCCAAAGAATACTGAGCCAGGAAGTCACCTCTAGCACCTGCACTTTCCCTGTCCTTATCTCCTTCTCCTACTTGCTTCTATTTTTCACTTTATTTCTTACTCTCCTCTTTCTCTGCTCCACACTGTCAGGTAACTAAATTCACAAGGACTCCTGCTGGACACTCCTTAGTCCTTTCCTCCCCAACTCTTCCCACACATCATCAAACTCTGATCCCTGGGAGATAGATTATTAGGACACCTAGATGATAGCATGTCAAGCCGGGAAGGGTGTTGACTAATCCCAGATGCACTTTACATATGAGGAAGTTGAGGCCAAGAGAAGGGACTTTCCCAAAGTCCTGCTTCAAGTAAATAGCAGAGTTCTGGCGAACAGAGAATAAATCATAACCTATAGGGTCTTAAACAATATCCACAGCTTCCTTTCCATTTCTGCCTGCCTGAAACTAAAGCTGCTTCCTTCTCTTTCAGTCATTGCCTCATCATTTCAGTGACGGGCCTTTTGGTCAAGGAGCAAAACCAAGGCTGGCAGGCCACTGTGCTCAGAGAGGCCTGTTCCAGCTTGGGCCTTAGTCCCATCCTTCAGAGATGGATCTGGGGCTTGTGGATGGAACAAGTATTGAACAGTGCAACCAGTCCCTCTGGCCACCCCACTGACCTTAGGTGAAGCTACTGCATTTTTATGGTCCTGAATTCCAAGGATTCTCTGAAGTCTAACATCAGCACGCAGCTTATAGGCCAGTTTTGAAATATCCAAGCATCCAGGGATGGTGAATCCAGCTAATGATGACTGAAGTCAGACTGAGGATAAATCTGGGCTGATATAAGCCAAGAAGACATAAGTCTATGGCTGAGCCCACAAGACAGAAACTCCGTTATACTAAAATATATTTCCTGTGATAACATCTCCAGACACAAGGAAACTAGGGCCGGGAGTAAGGATGCCAAGCTGAGCCCCAGATGCCCCACAGCATCAGCAGCTGGACTTTTTTTTTTTTTTTTTTTTTAAGAGAGAGGGACAGAGTGCTGGAGCAGTGGCTCGGCAGTTAAGCTACTTGACCAGCATGTGCAAGTACAGGGGTTCAAACCCAGCACCAACGTACACAACTAAGTGTCAGAGCAACGAAAGCCTTGTGAAAAACTCAATAAAAATTGATTCTGTCTTTCTCTCTGTAGACAGTGTGAGAGAGAGAGACAGAATTAATTTTATTTAGTTTTGCATGTGGCCTTCGTTGCTCCAACACTTCATTGTGTACGTGGTGCTGGGGTTTGAACTCATGTCCTTGTGCATGCCAGAAACTCATGTCCTTGCACATGCCAGGCAAACACTGTAACCGCTGAGCTACCACTCCAGCCGCAAGCAGCTGGATCTTAAAGGGAAGCAGGAGGGCTGGAGGGGTCGGCACACAGCTGTGGAGTCTGAATAGGTAACAATGTGGGCAGTGACCCACTAAGAAGCCTCTTGGAATTTTTTCAATTCACGAACTCATTCCTTTCAGACACAAGATAGCAGCTCTGCACATCGGTGATAAGCTGGGAGTGTGTCCTGGAGGACCCTGTGGATGAGAAAGGCTGACAATCATTATTTTAGTTGATATAGCTGGAACCTCATTCAGAGGAGGGACTGTGTCTTCTCATTTCTGGGTCCTTAGGTTGAGAGATTGGCAAATAGTAGGGGCTTCAGAAATGTCTGTTATAAGGCAAGCATTGTGCAACCAGGCAGTACCATGAGCAAGCATTCGATCCTTCTGTGATCCTCTTCTGGACTCCCTACAGCAGCCCCGCACTGTCTCTGACCAGAATGGGAGGAGACACCACTAATAACTTTTAATCTTTTCTGTCTACAAACTTAAGACTAAAAGACCCTCATCAAGGACAAGCCATGGAGGGTCCCAGGCCCTGTATACCTTCCTGCCAAGAAAAGAGAGGGGCTGTTTCTTTTCCTTAGACTCTTCTTCTGGAGAGAAAGAAAAAAAAAAAAAAAGGAAATGTTGAAAAGGAAGAAAATTATTGAACCGGAAGAAACATCATCAGTTCACGCTGTCGTTTCCCAATCTGCGGCTGGCCAGCGCCCGTGCCTGGCCCTTGGCCATACAGCCTGCTGCTGTGGCCACGGTAACTTGAGTTGAAATTGTAAGAGCAGCTGCCACACTGGGCACAGAGCCAAGAAATTGGGAACCCATCTGTGTTTCTCTCCAAGCTCTGTAAGCTTTTCAGTGCTTCTTATTTGGGGCCGTGATGTATAATAACAATAGTATCTGTTGAGTGCTTCCTCTCTGCCAGCCACTGTTCTAAAAACTCTATAGGGATGAGGTGCTTAATTCTTGCTCCATAACTGTGAAGTAGACATTATTATTCCCATTTTACAGATGAGGAAACTGAGGCACAGAAGAATTAGAACTTACCTAAGCCCCCCATTGGTGATGCCATAATTAAATCCAAAGGGACTGCTGGGCATGGTGGCACACACCTGTAATCCCAGTGGCTCAGTAGGCTGAGGCAGGAGGATTACATGCTCAAAGTCAGCAACTAATCGAGGCCCTAAGTAACTTAGAGAGACCCTGTCTCAAAATAAAAAGTAAAAAGGGCTGGGGATATAACTCAGTGGCTAAGCACCCCTGGGTTCAAACCCCAGTAACCCCCCCACCAAAAAAAAAATCCAAAGAGACAGAAGTCCACACTCCTGACTTCATCACAGGCTGACTCTGCAGAAAGCATGATCTTAGGAGGCATCTGACATGCACTGTGGCATGTGGCCAGTCTACGATCAGCAGTTAGTAAACTCCATGGCTCACACACTGGGTGCTGCATCAGGTACTACCCTCTCCCAAGGCTGTGGGGACCACCCAACTTCTGGCCTAGCACTGCCTCTCGCTCAGGCATATGAACATAGTATAGTGTCTTGGCCACTGGAAGAACGAGCTGCTTGTATAAGAAGAGGAGTTGTTCCCTCATCTGGAAAATCAACCCAGAGTCTCATCTTATGGTCATTGGTTGTCTCTGAAGTCCCTTTAAAATTGGTGATCTGTATTTTTAAAATTTTGGTGACATTTCAGACAGTCCCAGGTCAGACCCAAGGGATGACTGAGCCATAACAAGAAACCCCAATCTAACACCTGCCTGGCAAGAGAGGACAGGAATGGCCCCTGGGCACCCCAGCTGGCCGCACACTCTCTAATTCTGATCAATAGCTTCCTGAAAAACCATGCCCACTCTGTTCTCAGCCAGCCATGCAATGCTTGCCCATCAACTTGCCTCTACTTACTCCCGCTCTTGCTGCTTCTTCCCTCTTCTGTCCCTCTTCCTTTCCTTCTCCAGAGCTCTGCTTCCCACGGACTGTCTTGGTCTCTAGTCTGACATTCTAGCCCCCTCCTCCCATATCTGCTCTCACCTCCCCCCAGTTCTCTCACCTCTTCCAATGTCGGTAGGCCAATTCCTTGCTCCCTTCTGGCCTCCACTCAGACCTGAAGATCCCCCCTTACCCCAACTTCTGTTCTACCAAGCACATTTTCTACAATCATCAGGTGATTTTAATCTCTCTCATAGGCTCCTGGAGTCTAGAAAACAGAAGACCCCATGATCGACTTCCCAGTACGCCCTGGGAGAGGACGTGCAAGCCCGGCGGATGATGAAAACTCTTGCCAACAAGTCAAAGCTGTGGCTGTCTCTGAGACTGAGCATGCCTTCCTCTGTCGCCTCCCAGGGGCACAAAGGCTTGAGCTCATTTGCATTCACTCCCTGACTTGCCTTGACTCAGAGTGCAGGACTTGGTGGCATGCTAATTTATGCAAACTGAATGCAAATGAATATAGAAAACTATGTGACCCTGGATTTACTGAAAATCAGAAGTTCCCCTGATGGGAAGACTTGGGGAAATTTTGGAATGTACTTCCCAAGAGAAATTTTTAAATAGAGTGGCTTTGAGTTGGGGTGGGGGATGTGGCTGAAAGTCATTAGAGGAAGGCCCATAGTCTGAGCAACCCAACAGAAAGCGGAGGATGAAATGGGATCGGGTTGCCGAGATATTCCCCTTGTCTTCTCTTGGCTCTGAGCACTGGTTCAGCTCCAGGTCCTGTCAAAATCACCCAGTGGTGCATGCTGAAGAGCACAACACCCAGTGGTTACTGCATTTTCGAAAACTGGCATTTGGGGGCTGGAGCAGTGGCTCAGGGATATGGTGCTTGCCTGGCATGCATGAGGACCCAGGTTCAAACCCCAGTACCACATACACAGCTAAGTGTCAGAGCAATGAAAACCAGACGAAAAACTAAATAAAGTTGATTCTCTCTTTCTCCTTCTCCCTCTCTCTTAAAAAAAAAAAATTAAAAAAAAAACCCAAGAAAACAAAAACAAACTTGGGATTTTATTTACATCCCATCTCCCAGGACATCATGCAGCTATTCTCCTCTCCCCTTGCATCTCTTACTTGTCCCTCTTGTACTTGGCCTTCATTGGGTAGGCTTGGTCAAATGAACAGAATGTTCTGGAGCCAGGCCAGGGGGGCTAGGTGATCCGGATATTTCCGTAAGGAAGACCTTGGTTGATAGCTCTGGGGCACAGTGGATTAGCCTACCTCATTTCCTGAAGCAGGGAGAAAAAGATCTCTCCAAAAACAATAGGAGAGTAAAGTGGCCCAGAGGTCACAGTTCATTCTTTGGACCCCAAACAGAGATATGCTGAATAACCCCAAAAGGCAAAAACTGATCTTTTCTTAAATATCTCAAGAGAAGAAAAGATCCTCCCAAATCTATCCAATAGTCTTCTAATTTCATCTGCATGTTTTTACATATTAACACAATGTTTTATTATTAACATGAATGCTTGGTTCTACCATGGAAATCATTTGACACTAGGATCTTCCTCCCAGTAACTAGAGAACAGCTGCTCCTGGCCATTAAGATAAAACAGCAAACTCTTACCACATGCTATGGAAAGACCTTAAGACTTACTCCCCCAAGATTTAGGGACCACCTCCTGGCTTCCCTGAGAGAAAACCCAAACTGAACCCTCTGCACCCAGGTGATGGGGCTTTGTGTGCGCTGATCTGTGATCCTAGCCAAAGAGAAAGGTTGTCAAGGGCCAAGTTTCAACTAGTCAGCATGTGGGGTTGCTCTGAGAAAGAAAAAAGTGATCCTCTGCCCATTTAAATGGGAAAGATGCATGGTGTCAGAATGGTGTTTTGCATATTATCTCCTTCAAGTTTCACAATTGTGGGGCTGGAGCAGTGGCTCAGAGGTTGGAGCACTTTCCTGGCATGCACGAGGACCCAGGTTCAAACAATACTGCATACACAACTAAGTGTTGGAGCAACAAAACCCAGATAAACTAAATAAAATTGATTCTCTCTCTCTCTCTCTCTCTCTCTGTCCCTCTCTCAATTTGGAAAAAAAAAAGTTTCACAATGCTCCCATTAGATATGCATTATTCCCATTGTACAAACGAGAAAACGAAGGCTAAGAGAGTTGAAGTCATTTGTTCAAGGTCACATGACAGCCATTCTCAAATATAAGCTAAGCTTAATCACTAGTTTAGGCATGGTAGAATTAGCTCAACCTGATTTTTTGGAAAGGAAGCCAAGAATTATTGGTAGGAAGGGAGAAGAAAGGTTTACTTAAAGACTTATAAATTTTTCTATTGAGCTAGGAAATCTTTTTTTTTTTAAGAGAGAGCGAGGGAGGGAGGGCAAGAAATCATTTCTCTTTTTTAAAGAGAGAGAATGAAAGAGAGAGAAAGAGAATCAGTTCTATTTATTTTTTCATCTAGCCTTTGGTTCTCCAACACTTAGTTGTATATGTGGTGCTGGGGTTCGAACCTGGGTCCTAGTGTATGCCAGGTAAACACTCCAACCACTGAGCCATCGCTCCAGCCTGAACTAGGAAATCTGAATAATTTTCAGGAACTAGGAAGATCTCTCCTTTTCCCACTAACACTTGCCTAGAGGTTCTGTGCTAGAGAATTAGTTATGGGTCTTAACACTTTGCAAACCCACTCTAAATGCTGAGCGCTCCGGAAGAGTAACCACAACTGTCTTACTAGTTAATTATACTTTATTGTGATGTAGGGCTTGGTGGGAACTCATTTATTGAGTCTTTACAGTATGCAATTCATAGTTCCAAGATCTTTCAATACATTTTTTTATTCAATTTTCACATTTTACAGATGGACACACTGAGACTCAGGGAAACAGGCAGAAGTTGGATCTGAACTCAGCTTTGTTTGATTGCAACCTTACTCAGAGCACTCTGCCAGTGTTTCGAAAACTAGGTGGTTCTTTAGAATCAACAGGGGATGGTTAAAAATACAGATTCCTGGGTCTGACTACAGACTTCTGAATTGCTCTTCCAGGGTCAGGGCTCAGCAATCTGTTTTCTCATACAATCCAGATAAGTAAGCTGATGATTGGGACACCACAGTTTACTTAGGGGTAGGAAAGACAAAGAGAGTAAATCAATCAGGGATGCCCAGGAGAAAACGGGGAGAGATAACAGAAAGGTGGTAACACGGTGTTGCTCAGGGCTGGCCTTGCTCCAGCAAACACTGGTGCCTGTCTCTGAGGAGTTGAGATCCTGACTGTGGAATGTGGAGGAACCTCAGATCAAGAAAAGGCTTTTCAGGGGCTGGAGCAGTTGCTCAGTGATTACAGCGCTTGCCCAGCATGCACAAGGACCCGAGTTCAAACCCCAGCACCGCATATACAATGAAGTCTCAGAGCAACTAAGGTCACATGAAAAACTAAATAAAGTTTATTCTGTCTTTCTCACTCTCTCTCTCACTGTCCCTCTCTCTTAAAAAAAAAAAAAAAAGGTAAAGAAAAGAAAAGGCTTTCAGCTGGGCCTGGGGATGCACCAAGTTCCTGCTACTTGGGGGGCAGAGGTAGTAGGATTGCAGGAGCCCACAAGTACAAGGCCAGCCTGAACAACACAGCAAGCCCCCATGGACGGAAGGAAGGAAAGAAGGTAGGCAGGTTGGTTTTGGTCTCTTCTGCTGTTGTGTGCAGATAGGATTCAGCTGCAAAGAGGCATCTCAGACCTTTTTTTTTTTTTTTTAAAGAGGGAAGGACAATCATCTCAGAAGGAGATCTCTGACCTCCACGAGGTGTCTATTTAACACAGAGGTTCTTCTGGGGGAAACATAGAATCACGGGGAATCCAAGGGGGGCATCCATGACATGGCATCAGCCTTGGCTAACTATGTGAATATACATTTGTTCTTGATTGTTTGATAATGATTCCCCCTCAATTGTAACTCTATATTCATCTAATAAAAAAATGAGAAAAGGACAGTGAGAGAGGGAGAGAAAGAGAGAGAGACAGAGACAGAGAGAATCAATTTTTATTGAGTTTTTCACACAGCTCCTGTTGTTCTGACACTTAGTTGTGTACGTGGGTGTTGGGGTTTGAACCCGTGTACTGGGGCATGCTGGGCAAGTGCCGTAACCGCTGAGCCACTGCTCCAGCCCCTCAGACCTATTTTTAAATTCACCAGAAACACAGAAAGAAAAACCTGTAAGCCTGTCATGGTTCAGAATCCGTTAGTCATGTTCCTGTTTCCTTGCAACAGCCTCCGTTGATTTAGTGCTCACTGCTTCCCATGACCACCTAGCGCAGCTGGATAAAGCCGCTGCCACCCCCATTCACGAAGAGAGTCAAAGTGGGATGGGGGCATTGCTCAGGCACAGGAACTGAATGGCTAAACTTGAAAAAACCATTTTTTGCATGTAAATAGGTGCCATAGGAGCTCTACTTGGGAACAGTAATGGGAACTGTCCATTGCTGACAGAGTATTTTGTGCAGGTTTACAAGTCCTTGTCTACTTTCACCAGATACTTTATCATCCAAATGGGACAATTCTGAAAGTGAAAGAGGGTGGGGGGTTATCAGAAATTTCAACAAAACTAAAGGGTAAATCAGGCATGCCCTAAACAAGTTAGCATATGTGATCATTATATTTATCCAAAACCCTGGGGCCAGGGGTTGGGGATTTAGCTCAGTGCAGAGCGCTTGCCTAGCATGCGCAAGGCCCCAAGTTCAGTCCTCAGCCCTGGAAAAAAACCAAAAACAAAATAACAACAACAAAAAACCCAGGGGCCAAATGTTTCAAATTCAGACTTCTTTGAATTTTATGTTGTTTATTATTTTTTTTTCCAGGAATTGAACTCAGAGGTGCTTAACCACTGAGCCACATCCCCAGCCCTTTTTATATTTTATTTTGAGTTGCTTAGAGCCTTGCTAAATTGCTGAGCTTGGCTTTGAACTTGTGATTCTCCTACCTCAGACTCCCGAGTCACTGGGATTACAGGCATGCACCACCATACCTGGCTTTCCTTGAATTTTATAAAGGAAATACTATATATGTGTATGTGTGTGTGCATACCCATGTGCATACCTATAAACACACTAAAGGGGTCTAGGGCTGCACCTCATTATAGAACACATATTTCTTAAGCAAATGCATGAGTATTAACACCAAATGAAAGACATTTCATGTTCTGCAGCCTAATGGTTTATTGAAAACTACTCATTTTCAGAGAACTTTCTAGAATTCAGTTTTCAAACAGTTGAAAGGGCTTGTAGGCCTGTACCAAGAGCTCCACAAAATGCCTTTGATAGGGTGGTACAGACACTGCTTGACCCACTGCAAAACCCTTCCTCTTTTGGTAATAGGACCTCTAATGTGTATTTTGGCTGGTAGATGAATAAAGAACTATCTCCTAGCCTTCTTGAGGCTAGACATGGTCATGTGACTAAGATCTGGCCAATGATTTGTAAGTGGAAAGATGAGATCAGTTAACCCCCACACACAGGTATAGACGTACCTGTGCGTTATACCTGGCATCCACTCCGATTAACTGAAACCCATGCTGCAGCAGCATGCTCTAGTTTGCATCTTAGATGTCCCACAAGGCCCATGTGCTAAAGGCTTGCCCCTGGAGTTGGGCAAGGGGTGAAAATTTTAAGAGTCCAGTAGGTTTTCAGGTCACTGGGTTATGCCCTTGAAGGAGATTGTGGAACATCAGCTTTTCTCGTTTTCCTCTCCTTTTGTTTCCGGGCCATGAGATAAGTGGCTTTGTTTTATCACATGCTTCTGCTATGATGTGCCGCCTTCACTACATACCCAAAGAAATGGAACTGATTATGGGCTGGAACCTCCAAACTTGTAAGCCAAAAACCTTTTTTCTCTTTTAAGTTAATTACCTCAAGTGTTTGCCATAGTAATGGAAAGCTGACACAGGCCATTCTGACTATCAAATATTTTGAGAATTACTCTAGGAAATCTCTTTAAAGGGGTGGGTTAAGCTAATCTTCCTTCCTTTCACCCTCTTTTCCGCTGTTTGGAATATGGACATGATGGTTGGACCATGAGTACCCACCCCACTTTGGATCATGAAGATGAAAAACATATTTTGAGTCATTGTTCACTTGTATTTTCTGTTACTTTCAAAAGCATCTATATTCTAGGATTTTCTCTGACCATGTTGCTTAATAAAAACCCTGAAATCTCAGATGGCAATCATGTTTATTTCTCATTCAGGGACCTGCAGCTTGGCTAGGGTGGCTCTGCTTCAGATAGTGGGTGATGCTCACATTTTCTCTGTACTTCTCTTCATTCTGGGATGAGTGGACACTCGGGACATTCTTTCTTCCTTAGGATGAAGCCCAGGCACATCTCTTGTTTTGTTTTGTTTTGTTTTGGTACCAGAAATTGAATCCACAGGCCCCT
Source organism: Aplodontia rufa (assembly GCA_004027875.1). Lineage (NCBI taxonomy): Eukaryota > Metazoa > Chordata > Mammalia > Rodentia > Aplodontiidae > Aplodontia > Aplodontia rufa. The sequence continues at coordinate 51,995 of PVKS010002349.1, read as the reverse complement.
GAGCCACATCCCCAGCCCTTTATTACTTTTCTTTTGAGACAGGGTTTTGCTAAGTTGCTGAGGTTGGCTTTGAACTTGTGATCCTCCTGTCTCCGCCTCCCAAGCCTCTGGGATTACAAGCATGTGCCACTCTGCCCAGCTCACACGGGCACATTTAAGGATTCTACTAGTGTTAATTTCACATTACATTAGCCAAAACAAGTCACAACATAGGTCCTCTCCAAACATAAAACAGAGGACCTGTATTCACCCCATTGAGAGGAGGATAGAGTGAACACCTGGTGGTTGATACACAGAATTGACATGAGCACCACCCAGTCCTATGGGCTGCATGTGCTCCAGTGGCTTCTGAGCATCCAGTGCCCTTACCTCATGAGCCCCATCAAGTGGGTGACAACAGCTCAAGTGTCTCTCTCTTTTACTGATCCATCTCTGTGTTTACCCAAGACCACGTACCAGGCTGTACAATGCATCTGGCATTCTAACCCAAAAGAGGGAGGGAAAGGCTCTCCTGCCTTACATTTGTGTCTGTCTCCCGAGGATCTTCTACTTCCAAACTTCCTTTCCGGGTTCCTCTCACTTGCTGTGTCCAGTGCACACTTATACATCCAGGAGAGGTGCAGCGTTTCTGGAAGCACTCTCAGAAGAGTAAGGAGGTGCATTTCCTCCAGGTCTCCAATAAACCTCTCCCGGGGCTGCAGTGGCCAAACCTCTGCACCCAGCCCCCTAACACCAACCCTAAGGCTTGGGAAGAGTATTCAGTTAAATTAGCCTCATCATGCCCAAATGCCTGTACCAAGAAAAGTTGAGAACTGGGGTGGATATTGGGAATTTTGCCCATTGGTATGGTTTGAATGTCACCCCCAGAATATGTGCTGGAAGCTTGATCTCTAATGGAACAGTATTAAAAGGTGGGACCTTTAGGAGAGGAATAGGCTATGAGGATTCTGATCTCATGAAAGGATTGATACAGTTATTTTGGCAGCAGGCTTGCTGGCTCAGAAGTGGAAGGAATGTCATGCATGGAGTAGAGGCCACTTTTGCTTTCCCAGCCCCTCCATGTGCCACACATACCACATCTGCAGTCCAGTAAAATTCCATAAACAACACCAAGGGTGACCCTTGAGCTGGGAGAAAGAAATAACCAAGGGAAGAAGCACAGTGATTGACTGGGAGCCAAGGAGCACCTTGCCTTTGATGATAGTGGGGATACAGAGAGGTCTAATAGGGGCAAGTAGTTGGGAAAGGTTACCCCGAGCCAATGCTCCAGGGGCCTGACTGGGTTTGGCAGGCAGATGAGCACAGCTGTTACACACCTGTGGGTCCACCTGAGCAAGGAAGAACCTGTGATCTGGCCAGGGGGGAAGAAGAGAGAAGATCCAGTGGGCAAAGGGAGTGCAGGCGTGTGAGAGCAGCAGGAAGACTGGCTGAGGAGCCTGAGACACAGAGTGACCCAGATGGCAGAAAGGAACGGACAGCCTCCTTCCCTTTCTCCCATTTCCCTTTCACTATGCCCAAGGTGTCCAGAGCTGTCTTCAGCCTGGTGGTCTGGTCACCAGAGGTCAGTCCCTCCCTTGGAGGCAGGAGCCTATGAAGCTTTCTCCAGGATGCCTTCTGTGGGCTTATTAAGGGGACCTGATAACATGGGGAGATTTGTTGTTGTTGTAAAGAAGCTGATTAAGGGGCTGGAACAGTGGCTCAGCAGTTATGGCACTTATCTTGCATGCACTAGTACATGATTTCAAACTCCAGCACCACGTATGCAACAAAGTGTCCAAGGAAGGAAAGTCACATGAAAAACTAAATAAAAATTGCTTCTCTCTCTTTCTCTCTCTCTCTCTCTCACTGTCCCCTCTTTCTTTAAAAAAAAAAAAAGAAGCTGATTAAAATTGCATAGTGATTGGATATGACTATTCAAGAATGAGTTTAAGGGCTGGAGTGGTGGCTCAGGGGTTCCAGCACTTACCTGGCATGCACAAGGACCCAGGTTCAAACCCCAACATCACATACACAACTAAGTGTCAGAAATACACAGGCCAGATGAAAAAATAAATAAACTTGATTCTCTCTCTCCCTCTAATATACATATATATTTTTTTAAAAAAAGAAGAAAGAATGTTTCATTAGTACAAAGAATGGATTTTTAAGGTGATGTAATAACTGCCATTGTTGGGTTCTTTGGCACTGTTTGGTGAGCACCCAGAGAGGAACTTACATATATGGACAGTTTGAATGGTAATGGTAGTGCGTGAATGAGTTTGACACGTCCTAATGTGATGGCTCTTCAGCTTCTGTGTAGGATCCTCGCCTGCCATGTTGGTCTGTACCCTGAGGCTTTCATCAATGCCATCACATAGCACCAATTAAAACCCACCTCAACAGACCCTATGGCTTTGCTCTTTCTAAAGGCAGGAGCAGCCAGCTTAGGGTTTTCAAGGTTCACTGGGCACTGGCCTGGCACCAGGCTTGGGTCTCCTCTGTCTTTCCATAGCAGGTACCAGGGTCAAGTGTGCGCACTTGTGCACCACTGGCCCTCAGCTGTGCTGCCTCATCCCTTCAGGTTACATTCCAGACCCGCCACACATTAGGTCCCTCAGGTTTGAGGATAGTCAGACTGATATTGTGTGAAGGTGCATTTACCTCATTTTAATGGGAAGTGGTGTATAGGAACAAAGTTTTGCCTGAATGCAACAGAACTTGCAAAATCAAAGACACCTGCTTCTCTTTGCCCAATGGATTCCATCATACCCAAATCAGACCCTGCTCCTGTTAATGTCTTCCCTGGGGGCCTCCCTCAGGGACAACCCCAGGGAGTTTGGCTTCCACAGAGACAATGTTACCTCTAATGGTTTGCTTTATCCCCTTGGGGGCTGGAGCAGTGGCTCAGCGGTTACAGTGCTTGCCCGGCAAGACCAAGGATGCAGATTTGAACCCCAGCACCACATACACGGTGAAATGTCAGAGCAACGAAGGTCACATGAAAACTAAATAAAATTGATTCCCTCTTTCTCTCTCTCTCACTGTCTTCTCTTTAAAAAAAAAAAAGAATAAAGAAGTAGCTCTATTTTAAAAAAAATCTATTCTGAAAATTTCTTGAAGATGTAAACAGCTAAACACACTGCAAATTTCTCTGACAAAACAAATGTTCATACTGTAATCAAGCTAAATTTACTCAACAGTTAATAGACTTGGGGGACACAGATAAGCTCAGCCACTGCCTCCCTAAATACTGCTTTTCCCAAACCACAGACTTAATAAAGACTTCTCGGATTCCTAGCTAGTAGCTTGGTAAGGTGGCACATGATTGTAATACCAGCTACTCTGGGGGCCAAAGCAGAAGGATCACAAGTTTGAGGCTACCCTGAGCAATTTGCTTTACTTTTATTTTTTTAAAGAGAGAGAGGAACAGTGAGAGAAAAAGAGAATCAATTTTATTTAGTTTTTCATGTGGCCTTCATTGTTCCAATGCTTAGTTGTGTACATGGTGCTAGAGTTGGAACCAGCATCCTCATGCATGCCAGGCAAGCGCTGTAACTGCTGAGCCACTGCTCCAGCCCCCAGCCTGGGCAATTTAGCAAGACCCTGTCTCAAAATAAAATAAAATAGAAAGGACTGGGAATGTAGCTCAGTGGTAGAGCATCACTGATTTAAATCCCCAATACAAAAAAAAAAAAAAAGAAAGAAAGAAAAAGAAAAAGAAAAAAGAAAAGAAAAGAAAAAGAAAAAAAGAAAAGAAAAATTCCTGGATGTTAGCTGGGTTGCCTGGCTTTGAGATGACTATGTTGCATCCAGCTGCTCTTTCCTAGCAGAGGGGAATCTCCTACAGAATGAGATCTTAAGTCGGTGGCCACTTTGCGGTCTGAAAAGGCTAAGTCCTCTTTCTCTATCTACCCAGGTATCCAGTGTTAGGTATGAACCCCACCCTGAGCCAGTACTACACTCTGTCAAGATACACACACACACACACACACACACACACACACACAATTTTTTTAAATAGAGAGTCTATTTTTTCATCTGGTTTTGTTTTTCTTCCACTTAGTTGTATATGTGGTTCTGGGGAGCGAACCTGCGTCCTCGCATATGCCAGGCAAACGCTCTAATGCTGAATCACCTCTCCAGCCCCAAGACTTTTAATCTTGAACAAGTGACAAAGCCCAGAGGCACTAGAATTCTTCCCAGTGCTGAGGAATTCAAGCTGGCTATTCTGGCCCAAAGGTATTTATTGTACTTCCTGTTTCTTCTTGCCTGTTTCCTCCAGACTCACTCCATACCTTCCTTCCAATAAACTTCCTTCCTGTTTACAACAACTAGACGCAGTCTTGATTTCTTGCCACCCAACAGTGGCTTCCCTCTTTCCCTTTCTTGCTTACAGAACCCCAAGTTTCTATTCATTCATACATCTGCCAGGCACACATATGTGGATCGTAACTGGTCATCAGTCCGCTACCCTTGTCATTGATCTAAAGTTAAGCCTGTGATCCAACTCTAACCAAAGATAACTTAGGGGAAACTGCTGGAAGATTCCAGAAAAATTTTTCCTCACAGATTGTGCCCCTCCTCCCTTTCTTCCTGCTTGAGAAATTGCCACATGGGAAGAGGAGCTTGGAGCCACTGCAGCCATTTTGCTACCAAGAAAAAAGACATTGGCAGCCCTGAAGAAGGCAGAAAGAGGTAATGGACATGCTTGTGTCCTCCGTGGTTTCTAAGAAGCATCACACTTATTCTGGAATCGCCTCCCTCTGATCTGTGGGCTTTCTGTGCTGAATCAGCCCTTATATCTATTATCTTATACTAAGTATTTTGCTATTTGTAGCTGAAACTTACTAAAAAATTGATTTGTTTAATTGCCCTGTTTTCCAACATAATTAATTATGCTGTTGGAGCAAAGAGACCTGGGAGGTCTTTGAGAATCTGAGAGAGTTGTAGAAAGAGACCCAAACCCTCGGAGACATTCCCCATGAACCTTACCCAGTGGCAGTCTTCCCAACACCCTATGGAGACTGAATACCCAGTGCAGGGGCATTGGTGGGAAGCCATGTGCATAGAACCTGGATCCTGGCACCTGAGTGTCACCAACGAAAGGACAGAAAAGCACCTTTCCCCTGGGCTCTGCTTGCCGCCTCCTGGGGCCTCTGAGCTCTCCAGTGTTCCCACTGGAGATGTTCTTTTCATGGATGAATAACACTCTGGTAGTTTCTGGTTGGTTTCGCATCCTTTACTTTTTTAAATCCCACTTCACAATTTTTCTTGCTGCTGTGCCTGAGCCTAAGTGAGCTTGGGGAAAGGCTGGCAATGAACTTGAGGGCTTTGCAAAACTTCAAAGGAGTGAACGAAACCCAGTGAGAACAGTGCTCATGGACAGCCAGTGTGCTGCAGTTTCTTCAGAAAGGTGGCCCTTGCCCCAAATCACGAAGTCAGTGCTCCAAGTTCCATAATTAGAGATACAATGTAAATACTCTGGGGAGACAAAAACTCATCACAGCCTCAAGGTGAATTTTTATGATGATTTCAAGAGGGCTGATATTGAGAGGAATCAGAGGAGAAAGGACGAGGTGGCACCAGGTGATTTTTTTTTTTTTAATCCAGAGTAGACTTCACAGGTCTGTCTTGTGGAGCGCACGCGGGAGGGCCAGAGGGCAGTGGGGGCAGTTCTGTCCCTTCCAGGAAGGAGAGTTGGGAGAGGGAAAGGGCAGGAATGGGGCAGCCAGGTGTGTCAGGGTCATGTTGTGGAAGATCTGGAACATCCAGTGAGAAGTGTGTAGTTATTTTAGTACTGGCCTAGAGAGCCACTGGATGAACTCAGAGAAGACAGTGACAATCCAAAAGTCACACAGAGATGACAAGGAAGTCATAAGAGTGACCGGGACTGCCCCCAAAGAACTTTGGAGGAGGAAGGGGAGAGAAGAACTGATCTTTACTGAGTATCCTTAGGCAAGTCACCAAACTGTCACCTTGTATCACTTAGCCTTTCAGCAGACCTCTAGGAGCGAGTTCCCTATTCCACAGCATCTGGGGAGTTTGGAGTTGGGGTTTACAACCCACCAGGGCAGCTCGCCTGCTGCGCAGTGCAGAGTAGCCCTTCCCTGAGTGGGAAGGAGACTGCTTGCTGCTTCTGCCAGGACTGCTTCTCAGGTTGTGAGTCGACGGGCAGAACTTTGAAGCAAAATTCAGACAGCGGACACAGGGGTCAAGGTTGGGGTCACCACACTCTTCAGTAATTCTTTGGGTGCTCTGGACAGAGTCTGGGAAGGGGAACCCATTGAGAAGGCAGGGGAGCAGAAGGGACAGGAGGTGTAGGAGGCCAAGGAGCAGGAAAGAAAGGCCCCCCACTCTCTCAGTCCTCACTGTTAACCACCGCCCCCCCCTCGCCCCCGTGCCTCTTTTCATCTCCTGAAAGAAAACACTTAAACAGAAACCAAGTCAGTCCTCTGCCCTTCCAGGCCAGCTCTATCAGCGGAGTCCTCTTTCTGGTTCCCCAGGTTCCATGCCACCTCCTCCTTCATCCCACATCCCTTCAGGAACCACATCCAGCCTGGCCAACCTTGGCAACTACCTCATCAGCCTTTCCTGTGATCCCAGGAGAGGAACAATGAGTCTCAGGAACTTGCAGGAAAGCTCTGACCTCCCCCCAACACACACACACACTCCCACCCCATTTAGGGCCTGGAGAGGAGAGGTGGGTGGACAGAGGGCCATCCATCTTAAGTCTCGCCCCCCACACTTCAAGTCTGCTTTCCCCCCTCCAGGCCTCCATTCCCAGGGCCCAGCACACACCGGGTTCCTGGCAAGTGTTTATGGAGTGGACAAATGGTGAAAGGTGCCCAGAACAGAGGCTGTTGGGTAAAGGAGCTGGCACCTGGCAGGCACCACAGTGAGTCACGGGGCTCTCTACACCTCCAAGGCAAACCTACAAAAATCATTAGCTCTGATTCAAGCCCAGCTGGCATGGGGCAGGTTTTAGTCACCCAGGCTGCAGAGTTCACTCACTGGGCACCCATCCCTCGGACCAGCAGCCTTGCCTCTTGTCCCAGCTCCCCCAACACAATCTCAGGTCTTCCTTTCACTGTTGTCCAAATAGGGCAAGGCATGGAGTGGAAGCTTCTATCCCAGGGCTTTGGCTCATGTACCTGTGTACCCCCAGGGACAGACTCACAGTAGTTGGCTGGTAAATATCAAAGGAAGGAAAAAGGAGTTATATTTAAACTGTTATGGTTTGAATGTGTTCCCTCTATACATTGAAATCCTAACCCTAAGGTGGTAGTATTAGAAGATAGAGCCTTAGGAGGAAATTAGGAAATGAAATTCATGCCCTTATAAACAGATCAAAGAGACCCCCTCACACCTTCTACCATATGAGGTCATAGGGCAAAGGCAGTCTTCACCAGACACTGAGTCTGCCAGCACCATGAACTTGGACTTCCCAGCCTTTATACCTATGAGAAATAACTTTCCATTGTTTATAAGCCTATAGTCTATATTGTTTTGCAATAGCAGCCCAAATAGCATAATATGCTTCTCAAGAGGTATCTGTATCTTTAAAACACAGATGTCACTAAAGCCAAACAGCAGTCTGGGAGGCAGGTCCTGTATGCTGATTTTGCTGATAAGGAAACTAACACAAAGAAGTTAGGAGACTTCCTAAAGATCATGAAGTATTCTGGCAGCCCAAACATGGTGTTGTTTTGCTTGAGGTATTTTTACTCTAAAGGCCATGTTTTGTTCCACCAACCATAAAAGTTCAAATAGATCTGGGGCCTAGAGGAAGGAACCAGAAGAGGGAACCCTGGTATTCCAGAGCCCACCTGGAGTCAGCTCTCTTCCACTTTTCCTACACAGGAGAGGCAGAGGGGGAGCCCTGGGTGGAGAGAGAGGCAGCTCCTTCTAGGGCACCAGGCAGCTCACCATTAAAACATTGGTAAGCCTGAGTCTCTGTGTGGCATTTTACATGTCCAGGATGGGGAAGGGGAGCACCCTTCTGAGACCTAGAGGGCCGGGCTAGGGTCTGGCTGCCAAAGGTGGGTCTTCTGGTTCTATTCCAGATCCTGAGAAGCTTGTCTTTTGCTGTGGGCTTTAGGGCCCAAAACAAACAACTAGAGATCAGGCTGCATCTATGTTCTGGAAGGATCAAGTGTCCCTGGGTAAGAAGAGGGCAGAGTCAGTGAGCCTGGCAGAGAAAGACCGATCTGCACTTGATCCCAAAGCAGGGTGTGCTGGTTAAGAGAGCACACTTGGCCACGGAACTGGTCAAGATAGAAGCCTGAAGAGGCCAGGGCCAAAGGCTGATTCGCAGCACCCTCCAGCCTCCACAGCATGCTTCAGTTTCTGAGAGGCAGCTAGAAAGTGCCCCAGTCAGCAGACTCCAACTGAGTCTATGACCTGTGTCCTGGAGTCACTGACCTTTCTGAAAGCCTGTTTCTCATTTGTGTACATTAAACGTGTCACAAGATTGTTACAAACATCCAGTGCTATGTGTGAGTGAAGCACTATCCAATGTGTGTGTGGAAGAAATGGAAAGAAGTCATTCAATTAACATTTGTTACAACAAACTGTTGGTGTGACTGGCTGGATGTTGAGTTTGCACCTTTTGCTTGACTGGATTTGGGTGTATATTCCATGATATCTCCTCCTTCCTTTTGGATTGGGTGGTTGAGAAATGACGATATTAATTGAAGATTTAGTATATACTAGATGGGTCCTTCTCAAAGTTTCCACCCTGGACAGATTGTATCAACATCTCCTAGGATGTAAATTAGAAATGCAAATACTTCAGCCCCACCCCCAGCATACTGATTCAGAAACTCAGAGTGAGGCCTGGAAACTAATAGATGCACATTAAAACCACTGCACAAAGTGTTTTACATGAAAAGTCCCATTTTCTATATAGAATTTGGGGGAAATCCCAAATTCTATAAAAGTCTAAGGAGGTGAGATGAGCATCCCTGATTTACAGAGGAGAAGCATGGAATATGGAGAAGTTAGTGGCTGCGCCCAGATCCTCCCCTGGTAAGGGAACCCCAGGCCTGTGTAGCCCTGCAATGCTGTCCTTTCACCCCTAGTGATTCCTCCTAGAGGTGGAAGGGTTTTGTTCCAAAAGGGACAGATAAAAGTGGCAGGCAAGGGTTGCTGATGAAAACAGAGCTTTCTCCTTTGTTGACAGGTAGAACAGCCAGCAATTTCTACACGGTTTGTGAGACCAGCTGGTGTATTATCATTTAGGAAAACAGGAAAACCCCAGCACCACATACACAGCAAAGTGTCGGAGCAACAAAAGCCACATGAAAAACTAAATAAAATTATTTCTCTCTCTCTCTTAAAAAAAAAAAAGAAAGAAAATAGGAAAATGTTTAGCACTGAGACTGTGCCACTGTTGAACTGCAGCTAAGAAGGCACCGGTAGTTTGCAGTATTCCCGGGGCACCTGCCTCTGCCAAGCATGAGCGTCACCAGCATTGAATCCTATTTCCTGACCGCCATGATGCCAACATGGATGTGTTGCTGAGTTCCCATTACTGGAACGCATTGTTGTAGAGGCTTTTCAGTGTATTCCCCACAGATCATGCCCCTAACGGTTAAAAACATTGAGGCTCAGGGACAAATGCGCAGAAGCAAGAGGCAGAACTCTGGCCCGCCCAATCTGAGGGTGATTTCCCCCTTTACGCTACTCCGTGAGCAGCCAGGAGGGTGTTAGGGAACACAGTTTCCCAAACCACGCAAATATGGTGCTGGCCTGGGAGTCAGCATCCATGCCCCTTCGGCTCTGGGCTCCCTACCACTAGAGAAAGCCTGTGGACCCCGCCCGCAGGGGGAGAGCTCTGGCTTCTCGCCTGACCGTGGCCACAAGATGGCGCTGTGATCTAGGCGACTCGCGGGTCCTGGTGACATCCTTTCCAAAGACGCAGGACCCGGCCCTGGAGCTCAACAGGACCGTGATGGACCCCACACCAGGGCTCGGACCGCAGTTGAGGACGCTCCCCGTCCCCCCCGGAATCCGTCTCCGCTCTCTCCCGGTGCCTCTCCCTGTGGCCCGGCGCTGGGTGGAGGCCGCAGCAAGCAGCGCGCAGCCCGGAGCGCGGAGCGCGGAGCGCGGGCGGCTCCCAGGCAGACGAGTTGCCTCACCCTGCACCGCCCTCCCTTCCTCATTTCCCGCGGCTCCTCCCCAGTCCCGTCAGCCAGTCCCAGCCCTCCACTCCAGCACCGTACAACCTGAGCACGCTATTTGTGCCCTTGAATATATTGCACAAAAATATACAGCAAAAGTTCAAGTTCAGCGTCTGGATTTACCATTAAAGATGTGTGACACCGAGCAAGTTCTTTAACCTCTTTGAGCCTCACAGTTCTCTCCATAAAATGGGAATAATACTAAAAGGACCTCTTGGATAGTTGGAGAAATTAAATACCTACAAGTCACTTAAAAGTGCTTTGAGGGCTGGAGTGGTGGCTCAGCGGTTAGTGCTCTTGCCTGGCATGCGCGAGGTCGCGGGTCCGTACCCCAGCACCACGTACACAACAAAATATCAAGTAGCAAAAAGTCACATGAAAAACGAAATAAAACTGATTCCCTCTTTCTCTCACGGTCCCTTTCTCTCTCTCTCTCTCAAAAAAAAAAAAAAAAAAAAAAGCTGTAAGATTTATGAGTTTTTTTCTATCAAAGTTAAACCTGTACTATAACACAGACGTACTTACTGAAATTTAAGTTTGAAGCCATCTTAAGCCAGGGAACCATGTGGCCAGAAAGAAGTCATTTTTAAAATTCCCTAACAGGTATCCCATTACACCTGTAGCCCTTTCCCATACCCTCCCCAGTTTATATTAACCAGTCCATAGATTGCACCCCTGAGCTCCTTCCATCAGAGTGAAGGGCAGCACTGGGTCGAGTTGGGGTTAAATCTCAGCAGACTCCCTGGGCAGGTGTGCTTGCTGGCTGGATCTCCTTTTGGGAGCATACCTTTCTTCTGCAGAAGTTTGCCTTGCTCACCCACTTCCAGGAACATGTTTGATTTTCTTAGGTCACCTCAGTATTTCTAATACTTTTATTTCTAACAGATACATAGCAAATGTTCAATAAGTGTTACCATTATTATTTGCTTTCCTCTGACACTGGGTTTTCTAGTCATTTGGCATTCAATAGAACAGCCTTGTATTGGTGGCTGAGTTCTCATATAGAGAACTCATCCACAAAGGAAGGATGTGTCTGGAATATTTCTGTGCTAGACACATCCAGCACAGGCCCTGGACTAGTGCATGGTGAGGAGTGGGCTAGAGTATCTGACTCCAAAACTCTGGCTACAATTCAGCCTTCACCTTGCTTTCCCTCTGGTAGTGGTTTCTTGCACACACCTGCTAACGCAATTGCTGAGTGAACCCTTTTGCTTCTCTGCTTCAAACAGGTAGTGTCCAATTTTGAGTGGTGAGAAATGTAAGGTTTTGTTCTTCTCTAGGCCAGGGAGCTGCTTGGGTCGGGAGGTGGGTTTGGTGGAGGGGGATGGCATTCAAGCAGAATGTTTTATTTGCACTCAGGATAAGAGAGACTGCTCCATGCTCAGACTTGCTTGGGCAGAGGAGAACCTGGCTCTAGAACCTTATTCCTGACCAGGTTAACACTGTGGAACTCTTGCTTCTGCTATGCATGACCTGGCAGGTGAACAAGTCCATTTTTAGATATCTGTGTCTGAAGTTCTTTGGTGGGGAGGGGTTGTTCATGTCTTTCTTAAATCTTCCATTTCTAAAAGTCGTATCTTTTCTAATATCTCCTCTCTGTCTTACATGAGCCCAGTGTCTAGAAAAAGGCTTTGCTTGAAGTGCACAATCGTGTCATGAATGTTGACTGACTCCCTGACATGCTGGCTTAGGGAGACTTGATCATGTTGAAGGTCAGTCAGATCTCTCAGGAAGCTGCCATCCAACTCATGGACTTTCATCAGAGGTCCCTGCTGAAGTTGTGCACAGATCACTCATTCATCATTAAAAAGCTAACCACATATGCAAATGAAAGTATTGGAGGTGTGAGGCCAGCTTAGGGTAGAAAGTGCTTCTGGTTCATCTAGGAAGGCTTCCTGGTGGCGGGGAGGGGTTGAAGTTGGCATTGAAACCGATGCTTTGTGACAGAGTGGGAGGAGGGTGTGGTTTTAGGCTCTAACCCACCCTTTCCTGGTTCAGGTCCTCACTTGAGTCATTCCAGAGTTCCCCTGGCAGCCACTGGGACCATTCCAGTGTGTGACAGCTCTCAGGAAACAAGCTGAGTTCCTGGAAAACGTCATCCACAGAGAACAAATCTACCACCTTCACCCCTAAATCTTTCTTAGAAATTCTACCTGCTTGCAGCTGGGTAAGAATGGAATGGAGGTCAAGGAGTAAACAGTAAGCAAACACTGAGACTATCTGGTTACTATCTGCTTTCAAGTCAGGGTCCCTTGGTGACATCTGCTGTCTGGGGGAGGACATAGTCAAATGAGAAATGTGCATTGAGCGCAGGGGAAAGGATCAAGGGCCAGCGGGACATCCTAACCTCTTGCTCAGCTGACAGAGTGGGGCTAGCACAGCCGACTGCTCTCTGGGCCTTTCTATTTCCCTCTTGGAACTTGGAGAAGGGGATCTAAACCATATGTGTCTGATTCATCTATTGTGAACTCATCAAGCTGATGTTTGGCAAGAGTCCTTGGAGGTCTTGCAAGATCTCTTGGTTTACTTGATTTTTTTGTAGTGCTTTCCCTTTGAAATAGAAAGTCTGTTTTTGATGAAAATAAACTGAAAAACTAGAATGCTGGATCAGAGCCTAAGAAGAAATTAAGATTTTATCCTTAATGTTATGCTATTTTTAACTCTGTAATACAAACACGTAATAACTAACATTTAATCCTATGAATTGGACCCCTTCATTATACCCATGTTAAAAATTGGAAAATGAAAAATCAAGTAAATGGCCCAAATCCACATACCATATAGTGGTATCTTTATATGTGTGCATAGTGCTAATGGCTCATAACATTTTTAGGAGCCTATGAAAATATTTTAATTTCTTTTAAAATCATCCAAAATAAATGTTAGGTCAAAAAACACGTTTTGATATATAATATTAATATATTTGCCCTTCCACCAACACAGCCATATAAATTTTAATTTTTTAGAAGTGGGCACTGTATTTGTTACAGGGAGAATTAGAAAGAGAACAGAAACAGCAAGTATTGAGTCCCTAGGAGACGTCAACCACTGTGTACAACATGAATCAGACACCATGTAGGCCCCCTCAGAGGGAGCCAGACCTGTATCCTGAGGCTGAGCAGACTGTGTTTAATAAAATATTACAGGGTGTGGACTAGGTAGATCCCATGAGACTTCATGAAGGAGCTGGCATTTGCAGAGAAAGAGGGTTAAAGACAATAAGAGGGAGATGAGAACGTGGAAACAATTTGAGAAATGGGGAATTCACTATATGGTGGAAGATTGTTAATACTCAATTTCAAAACTACTTTTGAACTTTATTCTTTTAATTTCAGACCAAAGACCCACATTTCACTTGCTTGTTTTCATTCTATCAGTAGTAATTCAGGCCCAACTGTTACTTAAATTCACAAATGATTATCTTATATAATGGAAGGGCAACTCGGACTTTTGTTTTGGTTCATTGTTCTTTCCTGTTAGTGATTAACTAATATTCATTCTTTCACAGTTAATGTCCACCAATAATAAGCAAATTGTCCAAAAAGGTCATAAGAAACCATCTCGCTTCCTTATTCTTGCACCAAAACAATCTACCAAGCATTATAGTGTGGTTTCCATGGAGTGAACTAATGGTTTACAAACAGAGCTCCTTAGAGCTAAGGTTTGATAAAAATGTCTCAAGAGACTAGAAGGAGAAGGGGATCCTCTGAAGAAAAAATTGTTTTAACTTTTGTCATGAAAATTTCAAGAAAAGTCAATAACGACTTGAGAGAATAGTTTTTTTTTTCCTTTATTCTCTGCCTATTCTGGGAATAATCTAAGGTGACTTACTAAAACACATGATGTAGCAAAACTACAAAGAATAAATAAAGCAGGAAATGGAAAGAATAAAAAGTAGTGATAGGAAAAGTCCGACCTGCCCTGGGTCAGATTCATGTACCAAGACATGCAAGGAGGAACTGGGCTAGGAATCCGAGGCCGCAACTTGTGGGCATAGTTCACAGGAGGGTCATGCAGACACCGACAATGTCCTGGGCAGGGACTTGACCTCTTTGCAGATGCTTCAAGAAATTTAGGGCAAGTGTTTTGGAGGAATTGTTTGACTTTGGAAAAGCATGTCCCTCTGCATTCTGCCAGCATGTTTGTCCTTTGCTTCCTGTGAAAGCAGAGTCTCTGCCTATCTCCCACATCAGCCATCCTCAGTCCTCTGGTCACACACCTTCTCATATCACCCTACACACTCCAGCTGCTTCCTATCAAAATCTATCAAATGTGATAACATCCAAAATTTCACAGGCAAGGATTGCTACTCAGCACGAATTTGCAACATGTCTACTCTGTGCCAGGCACTGTCCCGAGTATATTATATGTGTGTTAACTCTACTACTATCTGCATTGGACAGAGTAAGACATGTGGGCACACAGAGATTGAATAACCTGTTCAAAGCCATGCATCTGGGGACAGAAGGGAAATCTGCACCCAGTTTTGCTTTGTCCTCCCTCTGTTTTGCAAAGCAGATTCTCAGTCCGTCAACCTACAGCCTTCTAGCTAGAAGTCATGCTGCTCCGGAGGTCAAAGTCCCTCAAGTGTGCCACACAGCTGCTGCCTAGTGTCTCCTTTTGGGGACCACAAGTGGCACATTGCACTTGGTCCAGCCATTCGTTGATTTTGTGTGTCCCAAAGAAAACCCAAGGTTTGAAGGAGTGAGAAAGCTTAGGAAAATGTATCCAGGAAGCCAAATATGCCACACAGAGCATTTTGGTTAGTCCATAGTTTCCAATTATTAGCAATAATAATAACTTACACCTATTCTAGGCATTCTACATTCATTATCTCATCTAATCCTCAAATTAACTGAGCACGGTAGGTATTATTAGTCTCACTATACAAGGAAGAAATTGGGACCCTGAGAACACAGCTAGTTCATCTCTGCTTCTCTGCAGGTCATAATACCTCTGCTTTTTCCATAGCCACCATCCATGTGCCCTTGTGTCGCTTAAGCCCTTTGGCACAGATTAACATAGAATCTTACTTTGTTTCTGCCTCAGACCTTTGGTTCCTCAAAAGCCAATGTGGACCATCCTCCCCCCTAATGGCAAGGGCCCCCCATGAAGCTCATTGTAAGGTGGACCATAATTAGATGCTCCAATTTCACAGTTATGACTGCATTAAAATGGCAACTCTAGTGGAAACACAAAAATGAGGAAACACCCAAAATTGTGATCCTTCCTTACTCCCCAAATCCCTCACATTATACATATGCAGAGGGCATGGATCTGCCTAAACACCCTCGAAAAATGCCTACCCAGGAGCCTCTAAGACATAGCCATGTAAACCATCAAGCAAATAGGATGGCAGCGCTGGGCCTGGTTGCCAGAGCTGTTTATGTCCTCCATTCCCACAGAGAGCCCAAACACTGGCAGGAAAACCCCCTGCTGCTCTAGCCTCACCCCTGCCTGATGACTCAGGGAGAAACCATGCAACCATTTACCCAGCAGCTTCCACAGGCTGTTTCTTACCTGCCCTCCCAGGCCTCCGCCACCCCCACTCTGAACTGACGGGGAGAGGTGATAACACATGGGCTATCCCCAGGCTGTCCTTGCAGGGCAGAGAGAAGGACAGCTCAACTCTGCTTAAGAAAACACACCCACCCAACCCAGGAAATCCTTGGGCCTGAGGGGTCTTTTGGAAGGAAACTGGTGATAAGCCTGGCTTCGGTTGGTCGGTCGGGGGAAGTGTCATGTGGGGATTCCTCCCAGACCTTGTGACAATTTATAGGCTTTTAGTTTTAGTAGTAAAACTGACCTGGAACTCTCAACCAGGCTTATCCTTCCCTGAAACAAATTCCCAGGATTCTCTTCTTGTCAACCTTGTGTTGTTAAGGGGTTGGGGCTTTCCGGGAAACTGAGGCCGTGTGAAGACCCCCCCCCCACACACCCCCATTCAAACCTGGATTCTTGCAATCAAGTCAGAAAGATTTCAGACTAGTTGCTCAGAGCAACAGGCATGAGTTTATTGAAAAGATAGGAAAAGAGAAAGGGGTAGAGAGAGAGAGAGAGAGAGTGGGTCCTCTCAGAGAGGAGAGACAGTATGCCTCTCCTGCATGCCATTTTTTTCTTTTTCTTTTTTTTTTTTTCTTTTCTAAAGAGAGAGAGAGGGAGAAAAGGAAAGAGAAAGACTAAATTTTATTTATTTATTTTTTATCTAGTTTTTGTTTCTCTAACACTTAGTTGTGCGTGTGGTGCTGGGTTCAAACCAGGGTCCTCATGCTTACAAGTGCTCTACCGCTGAGCCACTGCTCCAGCCCCATGCACTGTGGTGATCCCACAGAAGTTTCCAGAGAGTCCTGCCCACATCCATCTCTTGACTTTTGATGGACAGCAGGATGACATCAGACTTTCAAGTCCCCAAGGCCATGACAACTCTAGGTCACTTTGGCCCATGCTGACCAATTCTAATTAGATTCTTACCCATAAATTCTTACGGATTTTGCAGTTAGGAGGAATCATCTTATCTCCCTGAGTTTCGGGATCTGGTCTGTGAAAAGGGTCACAAAAGTCTCCCCCTTTAGGGTAACTTGGGTTCCTCTTATCAACATTATTCTGGGCCTGCATTTTTCCTGCAGATAGCAGGTGGTTTGCTGAGGAATGTGACATAGCCTGTCCACTTAAGCCAGGCAGGGCTGCAGGTAAATTGCTTCTTGGGAAAGAAAGCTCATGGGGCTCAGCACAGTGGTCCCATGTTGTAGAATTATTCCCATAACATTTTGTTCCCACCACTAGCATCTGTCAGTCCCCTATTATGTATGGTCACTCCTCTCAGTGATAATGCACATGCTTGAAATAAAAGTCCTACTGCTTTACAATACTTAAATAATTTACTTTTTCAAAAATTCAAACTCCCCTCCCTAACTTGATTATTTTATATTAATGAGATGACCTAAAAAAAATGACTTTTTAAAAACGACTTTGGGCTGGGTGGGGAGGCGCATGCCCGTAATCCCAGAAGCTTGGGAGACTGAGGCAGGAGGATTGAAAGTTCAAAGCCAGCCTCAGCAACTTAGCAAGACCCCAAGCACCTTAGTGAGACAACCCTGTCACAAAATAAACAATAGGGGCTGGAGAGGTGGCTCAGCGGTTAAGGCGCTTGCCTAGCATGCGCAAGGACCGAGTTCGAACCCCAGCACCATGTACACAACTGAGTGTTGTAGCAACAAAGGCCACATGAAAAACTAAATAAAGTTGTTTCTCTCTCTCCCTCTCTCTCTCTCTCACTGTCCCTCTTTCTTTAAAACAAAATAAAACAAAACAAAAAAACAATAAAAAGGGCTGGGGATGTAGCTCAGTGGTTAAACACCTCTGGATTCAATCCTTGGAATCTAAATAAATGAGAAAATAACCTAAAGAGTTGTGGGCAATCATATGGCAGCATGTGACATTATTCGTGCTTGTGTTGATCAGGAGTAAAACTTTTGTGTTGCTAGTTCTATAAAAGTATAACATTTACAATTATACATAGCATATGATATTTGATAATGATAATAAATGACTATGTTGTTGGTTCATGTACCTACAACAGTGTACTTTTTGATCATTATTTTAGAGTACACTCCTTCTACTTATATGGACAAAAAAAGTTTATTGTAAAAGAGTATGCTATGTTAACCAGAAGCAGCCTTATGCATCTTGTATAAGGATGATTGCATTATTTTTTCTTGTGCTTGATTTGATCATGTGTGTGGATGATTCTTGATCTTTGAGATATATATGTACGTATATCTCAGGTACCCTATACATGGAATAGGCTAGACCTTCTAGGTTTGTTAAGTATTCTGTGATGTTTGTACAATGATGAAACTGCCCAACACTGAAATTCTCAGAACATACCCACATCATTAAGCAATGTGAGGAAGGATCAGGTTGTGTCTTCCAATTCACAAACACAGGAGGTGTCTCTATTTACTTCTTCGATTTCCTTTGTCAGCGTTTTGTAGCTTTTAGCATAAAAGTCCTGTTCAAATTTTGTTAGGTTTTTACCTAATTGCTTTTTCCAGTGACTGCAAACTGTATTTTATTTTTAATTTCAAGGTTTTTTTTTTTTTTTTTTAATGAAAGTGGGAAAGTTAGAGGTGGAAGGAGGTGGGGAGAGAATCAACTTTATTTTTCATCTGGCCTTTGTTTCTCTGACACTTAGTTGTGTATGTGGTCCTCGGCTTTGAACCCAAGTCCTCACGCATGCCAGGCAAGAGCCATACCACTGAGACAATAAAATATATTTTTAAACAAAGGGCTGGGATGTGGCTAAATGGTTGAGTGCCCCTGGGTTCAAAATATAAAAAATAAATAAAAATGACTTTGGCTTTGGAATGCATTAAATCCTGTGCACTCAGACTTGATCCCAGGGAACAGCACTGGCATTGCTCAGAGGGTTTATAGAAATACAGAACCTCCTGCTGCGATCTCCTGGACATGGAACAGTTCAGCAAGACCTCCAGGTGCCTCCATTTGCATTAAAATCAAGAAACACCTGACAGGGGCTGGAGAGGCATCTCAGCCTTAGAGCTCTTGCCTGGCATTTGGAAGGACCTGGCTTTGAACCCCAGCACCACCTGCAAGACTTTTTGTCAAGTGTTGGAAAAACAAAAACTAGATGAAAAACTAAAATTAACTCCCACTCTCTCTCAAAAAAAAAGCCACCCTACAGACACGAATGAGTCTCGCTTTGCTCTTAGGAATGCTCATGGGGACCTGTTTTTCCCTGAGTACGTGGCCATGTTCTGAGGGCGGCCACGGTTGGACCTCGTTGAGGCTGGGGATGGGTGGAAGGGGAACAACCCCTAGGACTGCAAGGATAGATGGCCCAGGTGGATGCACACACCATGACCTTGGCAGCTGACCTCCAAACTGGGAAGAACACAGCTATTCTCTGCTTCTAAGTAAGGAGCTTTAAGGGCCAGAGTTTGGGGCCTGAGGAGACTTCGTTTTCCTGAGTGTTGTTCAGTACTTCTGAATTTTCTTAAGCTGTATCTATATATTACATTTTAAATTCCTAAAGAATTATTCTGTCTTTTGAAATGATCATGAAAATTAATGAAGCAAGATGGAAATCTTTATGATGTAAAATGAAAAAGCAAGATTCCAAATGAGTGCATGCATTCCAGTTTCAACTAAGATGAGCAAATTAAAAGAAAGATGAGTTGTTTTGCTAAGGTATTGGGACTTTCTGTACTTACTTACAAAAATCAGTTACATTGAGGTACAGTTCATAGCTTAAATACAAAAAAGAAAGCATCCACTTTAAGTGTACATTTGGAAGAACTTTGACAAATTTGCCCTCCCTAATAACCATCACCACAATCAAGAAGTAGAACATTTCCATTATTCCCAAAATGTCCCGTATGCTCCATCCTGTTAAATCCTGACTCACAATCAGTGATGTGTTTGCTATCACTACAAATCAGATTTGGTTTTTCTAAAATTTCATATAAATGGAATAATATTCTGTGTACTCTTTTGGCATCCCAGTTTCTTTTACTCAGCATGTTTATATCCATCCTCTTCTTCTCCTTAGTAACAGAATTCTAGGCAATTTACCTAGCTAAAAGATTATACTTTCCAATCTTACTAGCAGCTAGATGCAGCCATGTGATAAAATGATGGCCAATGAAACACAAGTCAAAGGGTAATTCAATTCATGTGGCTCTTCTGGAAAATGGCTCTGTAAAAGTGAGAAACAGATAATCCTTTTTCTTTCCTTAAAGACGAAGAGAAAAAAAATGAGCCTGAGTTTCTAATGACACAAGAGAGATGCCCTACTTGCTTGACCCTTATCCTCCTAGATTATTTTTTTTATATGAAAAAGTATTTATCTCATTTTAAGCACAAATATGGGGGGGCAGATTTTTGTCATTTGCAGCTGAAACTAATCTAATTGTCCCATAAGGCTTCTAGCACAATTAATTTCTTGTATTATATGCATGTCTCATATTATGTATATGTTTGATGAAGAATTACAGTTTAAACTGAGTGTGATGGCACATGCCTATAATTCCAACAACTTGGAGGCTAAGACAGGAGGATCGTGAGTTCAAAACCAGACTCAGTAACATAGTGAGGCCCTAAGCAACTTAGACCCTGTCTCAAAATAAAAAATAATAATAATAACAAAAAAAATGGCTGGGGATGTGGCTCACTGTGGTTAAGCGCCCCTGGGTTCAATCCCTGGTACCAAAAAAAAAAAAAAAAAATAGGGGGGAATTACAGTTTCATGTGACTTTCGTTGCTCTTACACTTCATTGTGTACGTGGTGCTGGGATTCAAACCCACATCCTCGCACATGCCAGGCAAGCGCCATAACTGCTAAGCCACTTCTCCAGCCTCCCACAGTTTAACTTTTAAGACAGGTACAGTGGTGCTCATCTGTAATCCGAGCAATTCGGTAGGCTGAGACAGGAGGCTTGCAAGTTTGAGGCCAGCCTCAGCAACTTAGCAAGGCCCTAAGCAACTTAGCAAGACCCTGTCTCAAAATAAAAAATAAAGGGGCTGGAGCAGTGGCTCAGCACTTGCCTCTCGTGCACAGGAACACGAGTTCGTACCCTAGCAGCACATACACAATGAAGTGTTTGAGCAACAAAGGCCCACATGAAAAAATAATAAAATTGATTCTTTCTTTCTCTCTCATTCTCACTGTCCCTCTCTCTTTTAAAAAAATAAATAAATAAAAATAAAAAAATAAAAGGACTGGGATGTGGCTCAATGGTTAAGTGCCCCTGGGTTTAGTCCCTGGTATTTAAAAAAAAAAAAAAAAGAAAGAAAGAAAAGAATTATAGTTTAACTTTTAAAATAAACTTTATGTCAAAATTTGACAAAATAGTTCAAGGAAAATATTACAGAACATAGATGCAAAAATTCTTAGCAAAATATTGGCAAATTGAATGCAGCAATATGTAAAAAGAATACTACATAACCAAATGGAGTTTATCCTAGGCATAGGACAATACGATTCTCACATTAATATAATAAATGATAAAATCAAATAATCATCTCAATAGACACAGAAGAAGCATTTGAAGAAATTCAATATTCTTTTTTTATGATAAAAATATTCAGCAAGGCACTGGAGAGGGTGGCTCTGTGGTTCGAGTGCTTGCCTGGCATGCATGGGGACCCAGGTTCTGGCCCCAGCACCACACACACACAATTAGGTGTCTGAGAAATGAAGGTCAGATGAAAAAAATGAATAAAGTTGATTCTCTTAAAAAATTGTTCAGCAAACTAAGGACAAAAGAAAACTGATAAAAGGTGATACTGGAAAATACTATAACTAATAACATCATTAATAGTAAGAGATGGATGGGATGTTTTCCCTAAGATAGAGAACAGAGAAGGATAACTGCTTTTACCCCATCTACTAAATATTATGCGGGAGCCCCCTTAACATATGTGGCAAGAAAAAGATATAAAAGGCATAAAAGTTAGAAATTTACAGGCAAATGATTGTCTATACAGAAAGTTGCATAGAATCTAAAAAACAAACAAATGAAAGAACCCCAAACCTACTAGAATTAAGTGACTTTAGCCAGGTTAAAGGATAGAAGGTCAATATACAAAATGCTGTGATTAGGATACAGTCCAAATGTGTCCCCCAAGGCTTTGTGTGCGGGAAGCCTGGTCCTCAGAGAAGCAATGCTGGGCAGTGGTGAAATCTTTACGAGGCAGAGCCTAGTGAAAGCTAGTTATGTTGTTGAGAGAATTGTCCTTGGAAGAAACTAACGTAATCCTTGAGGGACTCTTATTAGATTCCTCAAGAAGAGCAATGCCAGTCCCATCTCAGTCTCTTTAGCTTCCTTTCTTGCCATGTGATTCCTCTTCCGTGTGCTCTGCCACTTGATGCCATGCATGAGGAGGCCCTCATCAGAGCAGAGGAGATGCCAGTGCCATGGCCTTGACCCTCTTGACTCCACAGAACTGTGAGCTAAACAAACCTCTTTCTCTCCTCCTCATCTTCCACGATCCCCACCTCTTCCTTTCATTTTTTGGAGCTGGTGACTGAACCCAGGACCTTGCATATGCTAAGCACACACTCTACCACTGAGCTATACTCTTAGTCCAAACCCCTTTTCTCTATAAAGTTCCCTAGCCTCAGGTACTTTGTTATAGCAACAGAAAACAGACTAATACCACAATCATAACAGCAACAGTTGAAAATTAAAATTTTATAAATCCCATTTATCAGGAGGCATAACACACTTAGGGATGCATTTAATGAAAGATGGGTAAAACCTCTACTCTGTATGTGATAAAACATGGCTGAAAAAATTAAATATTTCAGTAAATGTAAATGAATAGATATATCACATTCATGGACTCAAAGACTCAGTAATATCAAGATGTCATTTCTCCCAAGTTCTTCTAAGGATTGCTTCTATAGATAAACTTGGGAGAAATGACATCCTGATATTACTGAGTTTGAAAACAGCTGGGATTTTCAGACACCAACAAGCTGGTGCTAAACTTATATAGAACTTTTAAAAGAATACAGCAAATTTAAAATAGAATAAAATAAGAACACAACTGTGACAGAGACACGCAAGGCTCTACGACACACAGAGAAAGAAAGCACCGTTGTAATTAGGTGACTCAAGGGAAGCTCCTCAAAGGAGGTAACATTTGAGCCAGGAGTCGAAAGATGACTAAGAACTTGCCAGGTAGAGACGTTGAGGAAAGAGATCAACTTACTCAGGTTTTGCTGATCATAAGAAACTAAAACACATCCCATTTAGAAGACGGAGCCTCATGGAAGTCTTTGGTGGGACCTTATGGATCCTGGGCTCCCCTCCTAGCCTCAGCAGCAGGTGCCCCTAATCCTTATGTCCCTCTCCTGTCTGCACCCACCCGTCTTGTCTCTTCCCACTGTCTGCTTCATTCTCTCTCTCTTTTTTTTTTTCTTAAGAGAGAAAGGGACAGTAAGAGAGCGAGAGAATCAATTTTATTTAGTTTTTCATGTGAACTTTGTTGCTCTGACACTTCATTGTGTGCATGGTGATGTGGTTTGAATCTGTGTCCTTGCCTTGCCAGGCAAGCACTGTAACCTCTGAGCCACCACTCCAGCCCCACTATTTCATTCTCTTGGTACTTTCAGATACACTGCTGGAAGAATAGGCTTGGATAGAACCAGATTGGGATGGGCCTTATTTGGTCAGGCAGGTTGGGTTTGTTTTTTTTTTGTTGTTGTTTTTTATACTGAGGATTGAACTCAGGGTCACTTAACCACTGAGCCACATCCCTTCATTTTGAGACAGGGCCTCACTAAGTTGCCAAGTCTGGCTTTTAATTTGCAATTCTCCTGCCTCAGCCTCCCAAGTTGCTGGAATTACAGGTGTGCGCCACCATTTCTGGTCAGGAAGGTTGGTTTTTATTATCATAGCCAGAGAAGATTTTTAAGCATAGGAAAGAAATAATCCTATTTGGCTTTCAGACAGATAATCTGGAGAAGTATGGGGAGACCAGAGGGTGAAATAGACTGAGGAAGAAGGTTTTCCAAATAAGATATGATGAAGGTCAATATCAGTAGCACTTAGGGAACACGGGGATTATAGAGGTTTTGGTAAAGGGATGAGTTACAGAGACGTGGGCCAGAGAGGGAACCAACAAGGGAAGTGACACACAAGCAGGCTTCAACAATAGGGAGCTAGGACCCGTGGTCCTGGAGGGGCAGAGGGAGAGGATGGCACTTCTGGGGCCAGTGGAAACTGGGGCTGGGAGGAGGGGCTGGGCTCCAGGAGAAGCTGTGGTCTGCAACCACTGCCAGGCAGAGGCTCCCAATCAGGCAGGGAAAGCAAGCAACACCCCATCAACTGCTCCCTCTTCCCACCCTCCAGTCTCCTGCTGGTGCCTCCCATAAATGCCAGTTGGAATCCGTCCATTAGAAGCATATGGGAAGAGAAGGATAGAGAAGGGATCATGTGTGTGGATCCCAGCAGAACCACATCTGGAATACCTGGGGGTAAAGTAGGGCCTGGGTAACTCTATGGAAAGGCAGGAAAACCACAGCACAGGAAGTCAGGGCACTGGGATCACTGACCCTGCAGCACACTGAGGGTCTTGAGGGGCATATCTCTGGCATCTTGGGCCTCAACTGCTTCAGCTGTAAAAGAAACAGCTTGGACCACGAGATCTTCACAGCCTTCCAACAGAGGACCTTGACTGCACTGTAAAGGAGCTTGGCCTCACCAAGCACCGACTGGGGCTGGACCCAGTGCGCGCAGAGGATGTGCCAGAGAAGGTGAGCTCCGGGGACTGATGGGATAGCAGGCATTTGGGACCAGACCTGGTGCTCCCCTCTTCCAACGAACCCATGGGACGTGCAGAGTCAACCAGGGACTTTCTTAAACGTATTTTTCACTGTGGTGAGGTACACTCAAAGAGAAAGAAGAGTGTATTCATCTCCAGAGAGCAGCAGCTTCGCAGGCCTGCACGCTGCAGCTCCAGGTCCTGGTGCCCCTGCTCAGTTCCTGATAACTGAAGATGAAACTTGAACAGCAAAAGGGAAGTCTCCTGTCTCCTACAGGGTATCAAATCCTGTTTCTAGATGGTTTCAGTTCTTACAGACACAGGATTCCATATTTTCTCACCCAATGGGCTGGAGGCAAAGGGCCTTTGGTAACCACCAACCACATTTGCACGGCCCTGGGGTGAAAGAGGTGCACCGCAGCGCCCTTCTGAAATCCAGGTTTGAAAGGGGGTCCTGATATTTCTGAAATGTATCATCTCTCTTCTTATTAATGTGAAGAATTGGCCTGGGTAAGTGCACAGATTTGATCAGTGTGCTCCGGGCTCCCCGGTGCCTCTCCTGCTTTTACTTTCTGAGTTCCTTATGGGGGTCAGATGACTCAGAAGACTGCAAATCATCATTTTCATTGGAGGGGGGAGGATGTGTGCACATTGGCTTTGGGGTCACTCACAGGTTGGCCTCAGGGAGTCCTTGGCTCCTTTATTGGGCCCGTGAAGCCTCTTTGGCCACTGGGAAAGCAGCCAAGGGGTGGGATCTCAGTGCCTTCAAAGCATTTGTTCATGAACACAGGCTCAGTTATGTGTTCTGTAGTTGACTGAAGAGGATGGAATAGAGGAGGGCAACAAGAAAAAAATAAGAAAAAGAAAAGGTGGGACAGATGTTGGCAAGGGTAAATGCACATACGAAGAAAAGGTGCCCACGGAAGAAGAGAGGGAAACATTCGCACAAAGATTCCCTCTAAGTTCAACTTTTCTAAAGCAGACTGCAGAACAGGTGCATAAAAGATACTATGGGGGCTGGAGCAGTGGCTCAGTGGTTATGGTGCGTGCACGTGCGAGTCCCCGATTCGAACGCCCGCACCATGTACAAAATGAGATGTTGGAGCAACGAAGGCCAAATAGAAAAAAAAATTAAATAAAATTGATTCTCTCTTTCTCCTCCCTCTCTCTCTCTCTCTCTCTCTCTATCTTAAAACACACACACACACACACACACACACACACTCACACAAAACTATGGAATCTTCCACACTAGGTTTCAGTCGTTTTCATATGCACTGATTTTCATGAGCAAGACGATGGGCTGGGATCATGCTACCACAGAGTCATGGAAAGCACTTGGGAAAAGCTTCTAATCAAGCTTGTCAGGGAGCAAGAAGTCCTTGGGGAAAGTAACATTTAGCCTGGGACCTACAGGATGATTAGGAGTTGGAGAGAAAATGAGCAGGGTGAACAGCAAATGTGAGGACCTGATTGAAGATATCAGCCCGGGACAGCATAGAGATGCCACTCAGCTTCAGTGCACTGGTTTTCCAGGGTCTCTGTGCATGCACATGGGAATAAATTATCATTAACAACACTGAGATCATTTGACATTGTTCAAAAAGGAAGCAAAATCATCATGGCTCTAATTCAGATATGAAATGAACAGGTATCAACATTTTATTTATTAAAGATCATTAATCAAGGAAGGAACCAGGTAGTTCTAACCAGTTCAAAAGAGAATCTGTGGGATGGGCATATTTACAGACTTGGAATACTGAAATGAAGGGAGACAAATTGGTTTTTCTAGGGAAGGAGAAGGGAGGAAAGTAAGTTGACCTGTCTATGAGCAGGACATAATTTGCATGTGTGTACATAAGAATTATTTTATATTGTTATCAATCAGCTACAATTTTACAAAGTTGTCGGCTCAGGGACACTGCAAGACTATGATCAAATAACCTGTCCTCTAGACAAAGCATAGTTTTCCCTTGAACTTTATCCCTGCAAGGCCAACCTGTCAAATTCTCTGTAGTCTACCCCTCTCCCACCCTTAACCAGGACTACTGATGATTTATGTATCCTATACCTCTGTGCACACACAATAAATTAAGTAATTATAAGTAAATACTAAGAATGTAAATAGTAGTCACTGTAGAACAAATTAAAATGTGGCAACTGTAT
The DNA here is from genome assembly GCA_004027875.1 of Aplodontia rufa. Taxonomy (NCBI): domain Eukaryota; kingdom Metazoa; phylum Chordata; class Mammalia; order Rodentia; family Aplodontiidae; genus Aplodontia; species Aplodontia rufa. Next base: position 25,377 of record PVKS010002349.1, on the reverse strand, counting down.
TTACATTTAAATGGAATAAAATATACCAGATGTAGAGATTTGTGTCCTGCATTTTCATTCCACATCTCCTCCATCATGATGGACTTTTTGTCACTTTCATTATTATGATTACAAGGCCTTTCTTGAGCAACTTTACCACTGATTTATGGGAATTCCTAATTTACAACAAACACACTGACCCAGATGAGAATTATAGGAACAATGGATTCGGTAAATAATTAATAGCAAATCATTAGATTTCCTCTGCTCAGACTGAGACGCACCAGGTGAAAGTTCAGAAGTTTTATAAGCAACTCCTTAAGGTGTGTATATGAGGGTGTCTTTCCCTTGTTGGTCTTATTCTCTCCCCTCCCCACAGTAGGTATTTAACTACTAATTGTTTGAACAAAATTATACATAATAGTTCATTTTGTTTATTTCTATAAATGTTATTTCAGTAGTTATTTTTATGAAAAATCTATTAGTTGATTGTAGTCTAAGAAATTATCAGAATGAAAACTTGTTAATAAAGATTATTAATCACTAACTAGTTATTTGTTCGCAAATTGATCTCAAACATTTAAGAGTTGTCATGAAGTACATTCACTTGTTCTTCCCATTCTCTAACCTCAGGACACTGGCCACCACCAGTGTTTCTCAAATTTACTTACTTTCTCAATTTCAAAAAGTACTGCCTGGTGAATTGAGCCTTTTCTGGGCTTGCAACATTCTGGAAGGTTCTTTTTGGCCTTGCCACTGGCCTGGAGGAAAGACTTCTACGAAGCTCCATGAAATCTCAGAAAATGGCTCTACTTTCCAGGCTTCTGGGCAACAATGCTGCACTACCCAAGAACCCAAGAGCAGATGGCGCCAGACAAATTCAGAGCAACTGACAAATCTGTTCCAGAAGTCTTTTTTTTCTTTTTTCTTTTTTTTTTTTTAAGAGAGTGAGAGAGGGGCTGGAGCAGTGCCTCAGCAGTTGGAGCGTTTGCCTGACATGCGTGAGTACCTGGGTTAGAACCCCAGCACCACGTACACGATGAAGTGCCAGGGTAACAAAAGTCAGATGAAAAAGTAAAGAAAGTTGATTCTCTTTTTCTCCTTTTCACTGTCCTCCTTTCTTTATGAAAGTAAAAAATAAAATATTTGAATAAGGGGACAGATTTCCTTTTTCCAATGATTCAGACTAATATAAAGTAAGTCTGTGATCCTCCACCTGCTTATAGAAGGGGAAGGTACACCCAGCAGTGGGGAAACAGCCCTAGAAGAGTCTTGATGATGTGTGGACCGGTTAGGTACCAGACTGCTAAGGGAAATCAGGGAAGTTCCAGGCGCATCTCTGGTCTTTCAGGATGCAAACACTGGACTCTCCCTAGCACTTACCCTCAGGGCTGTGGTCAAAGTTTTGGGCTAGTAGGCTTTGAGCTGATCCGTGATGACATTTCTGATCTTCTTAAGAATATTGCACCAGAAAGGGTTATGCTAGAACACCCAAAAGTGCAGGTGAACTGTCTCAAGGGGCAGAGTCTGCTAAGAACACAGCCAGAACTCAGGGTATGAGGCAGTCAAGCATGTCATATCAAGCTCACCACCTGCTAAACAGACTCTTGGTATGGGCCGTGCTAAATGATTTTAATCTCCGTGGTGGCAGTGGTGACCACAATGATTTCCCCACTAGTAGATAGGGTGGGACAATCCCATTAGGAAGGTCAATTTCAGCTGTGTGAGGTGGAGCACACCTGTAATCCCAGTGACTTGAGAGGCTGACACAGGAGGATCACAAGTTCAAGGCCAGCCTCAGCAACTTAGTGAGGCTGTAAGCAACCTAGTAAGACCCTATCTCAAAATATAAATCAAAGGGCTAGGGATGTGATTAAGTGGTTAAATGGCCCTGGGTTCAATCTCTGGTATGAAGAAAGGGAAGGAAGGAAGGAAGGGAAAAGAAAAGAAAAGAAAAGAAAAGAAAAGATGGTCAGGTCAATTTTCAGATGGGGTGGTCTGGAAAAGTACCCACAACTTCAAGCACAGAGCAGTTTACAGAGATTATGGTCTTTGTTAGCCACTCCCCCCAACACATACCTCAAGTTGTGAAGCATTATCGAGGGGCTTCCACGGTATACTATCCCATGATTCAGAATAACATCCCCAGGAGAAGGGGTGGTTTAGGTTCAGAGCACAAAGATCCCCACTACTGGGGCTGGAGCAGTGGCTTGGTGGTTATGGTGCTTGCCTGGCAGGTGTGAGGATGCAGGTTTGAACCCCAGCACCACGTACACAGCAAAGTGTTGGAGAAACAAAGCCCACATGAAAAACTAAGTAAAATTGATTCTCTCTCTCTCTCTCTCTCACTGACCCCCCCTTTTTAATTTTTTTTAAAGAGAGATGAACACAACAAATAAATTTCTTAATAAAAAAAATGAGAGAGAGATGGATAGTGAGAGAGAAGGAGAAAAAGAGAGAATCAATTTTATTTAGTTTTTCATGTGGCCTTCATTGCTCTGATACTTCGTTTTGTACATGGTGCTGGGGTTTGAACCCGCATCCTTGAACATGCCAGGCAAGCACAGTAACAGCTGAGCCACTGCTCCAGCCCCTGTCCCTCACTCTCTCTTAATAAAAAAGAAAAGAAAAACAAAAATAAACACTACCCTCCTGTCTCTGCTTCCTTTCTCCTCTCTTCTTCCCTCTTTCCCTTCCTTCCTCTGCTCCACTCTTCCTTCTTGCTTTTGCTCTCTTGCAAGCCTCCTTCCTGCAGCAGGGATGACCCTGTCAGGACCTCCTGGGTACTGAGGAAGAGAAGGCATGTCAGTGAGGGCTGGGGCCATGGCCCTTTTTCTCTAGCTCTTTCTGGGGCAAAGCCCAAGCCTTGTGTCAGTAAAGACACCTGGAGTTTCGGAGACCCTAGCATTGATGGGAAACAAGAGAGGGGCTTTTGAGGCTCTTGCTTTCCTGTCCTTTAGAGTCATCGTTCTTAACCAAGGTTTAGGGTCAAAATTGGGGCCTGATTCAGTGATGGAAACCCCAAGCTTCAAGGCTATGCTGGTGCAATAGCGGACAGGAAGTGGTGTGGCTGTGTGGGTGTAAAGGAAGGGCTTCCTCCCTCTGTGACACTTTCTACGCTGAGGGGACCTTGCTCAGTGCTTCCCTTCACCCCAGCCCAGCAGACCAAAGCTCTGGGACTTCATCCAGATGTCTGGAACAAGCAGCAGTGTGAAGACAACCAAGAAAATCCAACCTTCTGTAACTTGCCCACATCTCTTCTCCCTCCTGGAAAATAGTTTCTCAGGTTTATCTGGAATTTTTACTTTTTCAGATTAGCTCAGTCAACATTTGGTTTCCGAAACTTCTGTCCCATCTGCAGTTATGTTGGAAGGTGCTTGACCCCCAGCACCCTAGGCTAATCTATTTTTGGTTCATGGCTTCTCAATATACTTCTCTAACATGAGAAGTGGAGGCAGTCTTGGTCCTTCCTAAATTCAAGTTCAACGAAAACACTGCAGCGAGGGAGGAAGTCACCTAAGTTCAGCAGCTAATTTGAATAAAGCTCTTGATAGCAGATAAAGCAATTAGCATGTTGGAACTAAGTGGGTGGATTTAGGGGAATGGTTAGGAAACAATTGATGAGACTTGCAGATTTGTTAGGGGACACAAGGAATAAATAGATTTCTGAGCAGCTGGATGATGGAGCTCTATTGAATAAAAACAGTCTAAGAATCACCTTGGAATGAAAGATGGTGAATCACCCAGCAGAGCTTAGAACACGCTGATAGAGACACATGGAGACAGTCTCTCAGACTGGAGGTACAGTCTATTCTCAGGAGAGAGAGAGCTGGTTCTGGGCGTAGGGGTAGCGGCTATCAGCATAGGGATAGATAGTGATAGGAGCCCCTTTATCCTGAGAAGAAGCCAGGGGAGAAAGAGGAAGAACCGTAGGAGCCAGTTTACTTGATGTTGGGAAGTGAAGGAAGACAAAGGCTTATGCCAGTTAGGCTTAGAAATCAGAGCTTACTGGTGACCTCCAAGTGGGGCGTTTCTGGTAGGTGCTGGGAGTGAAGGCTAGATCTTATGACAGAGACTGTCACCAAACCCAGTTCCTTCCCCCCATCCATCTAGCACTTAGCCAAATTTCATTTCCTGACCTTCTTTATAGCTGGGTGAGGCCATGTGACTGAGTTCTGGCCAATGGACTATGGTAGCCATGAGAGGGGAGTCATGCACTGTCATCACCAGGATACAGCCCCTCACCCCATCCTCTGCATATCATCAAAGTACAAGTCCTGGTGGAGGGACTCCAAGGCCTTGGGGACACAGAACAAATGGAAGGAAATTTCTCACTGGATTATTTTGTGGAACCACGGGATTCTATGAGGTCAAGCTAGACAGCTCAAGGAAAATCAGGCTCATGGGGCCAGCAGGTTTGGATCTGAACAGCAATGACAGTAGGGATCAGAGCAGGTCAGCAGTCAGAACAGATGGATTTTAGAAATCAGGTCCTCAAACCTGGAGAACACGCAAGTCCTACAGGCTGAGGTTGATAGCCAGTGCTTCCCGCAGGGCCCGTAAGTGCTGGAGTTGAAGCACAGCAATAGTAGCAAAATGCTTGCTGACCAATGTTAGATTTATGTGTCCATCCTCAAAGCCACACAGGCCTCTGCGACCCGGCTGAGTCCACCCTACCCACCTAGGCTGTTCACCTGGACTATCCATCTTCCTTGCTCACCTGGACTATCCATCTTCCTTGCACTGACAAAAGCACATGCCATGTTTAAACATCAGCTGAGCAGCATCCTTCCCTGACTCATCTCCTTGTTGCTCCACTTAGGCCTGGTTCTATTATCTTGACAGTCAGATCACCTGCACTCAGCCTGGTTCTCCAGCTCACCAGGAACAACCCTGAACAAGTCCCTTCCCCTCCCTGCACCTGAACCCTTCATCTGCAGAGCCAAGGAGTAGACTGGATAATTTTTACATCTCTTGTACTAAAATCACATACCACTCTCCTGAAACAGTTATGATCAGGAAGCGGTAGTTGGTGCTCCCAGCAGGAATTAGCCCTATTCTCTGGCACCAGCCTTCCAATGCCTAAGGAGGAAGTTTTGCAGCCTTTAGTTCATGCAATTTAGAGAAGACCACTAGGAGAAAGAGCCTCCCAGGAAAGGGGAGTTGTTAACTTTTATATGGATGGAGTCAGCAAGTTCTTCACCCTTGGAGGGACTCCAACTTATTTTTCTTTCTTCTTTTTTAACTATCTACATTTATAACAAAGCACTTTCCTTTCTGTTCCTATTTCTTGTTCCCTTTAAGACAGGATGACTCCACTCTCCATTTAGTTCCAGGGAAAGAGAGAACTGAAGGAGGATGGGGACCACTTTCCCAGGTTTTCTTGCTGGGTCCCAAATTTAGCTTGGCATGATTCTAAATCTCCTGAGAGAACAGAGTTGGACAGGACTTGTGAGGGAAAACTGTCCCTTGATGGATGTGGTGGCACACTACTGTAATCCCAGTTCCTCAGGAGACTGAGGCAGGAGGACCACAAGCTTGAGGTCAGATACAGCAACTTCTGTATCAAAAAAACAGAAATAAAAAAGAAAAATTGTTCCACTTATCTATGCAAATATATGTATATTTAAATAAGGGCTGGAGCAGTGGCCCAGTGGTTACAGCACTTGCCTGGCACTCGTGAGCACATGGGTTCAAACCCCAGCACCACACACACAACGAAGTGTCAAATTGATTCTCTCTCTCTCACTGTCTCTCTCTCTTTTAAAAATTTTTTTTTTTTAAATAAGAGGACAGATTTCCTTTTTCAGTGATTCAGGCTAATATAAAGTAAAGTTGTGATCCTATACCTACTTATAGAATGGGAAGGTATACCCAGCATTTGGGAAAACAGACCTGGAATAGAAAATCTACAACAGCCCAGCATGGGTGTGACAGTTGGCCAACATGGAAGACTACACAAAGCATAAGCCAAACAAGACCCACAGTCTGTTACTCAGCTGGGTCAAAGGCTACCGAAAGCTCAAGGGTGGCAGTGAAGTCCCACTGACTTATGCTCTGCGACAGCCCATCAAGGGTGCCTCCCCCAGCTACCATGGATGTGGCTTTGGGGGAGATGCACAGAAGAGGGAAACAAAACCCACGAGCTATGAAACAACCCAGGGAGACAGAAGATGACCTCCCCAGAAAGAGGAACCATATGTGCTCCTAAATTCCAAGAACTTGGAGAAAGGAGAAATAACATCCATCTTTATTATTATCCCAATCCTAGAGGAAATGATCCTGCGAATAGCAGAACCTACTAGCTGCCCAAGCGGATGAGAAGTGACTCCCGAGGGTGGCCCTTCTGCTGGTGGCCTCTCTGCTTGCTGCTCCAGGACTGAGAGTCAGGTGTCTTCCAATCACCGTGCTGAGCCCAGGCTGCAGAGGCCACAGCTGGCCCTGGAGCTGCCAGGAGGAGGAGGCCTGGCCACAGACAGACCAGCACACAGATGTGGAGGGGAAACCTTTCCTCCCAGGTGTGAAGATGACCACAGTTCCTCATTCAGCAGAGGAGGAACATCCTCAGGGTTCATCGCGGCAGACAGCTGGCCACAGGGTCCGGCCGAGGCACCTGCACAAAGTTCACGGGGCAGAGCAGCAGCGGGCACATCTTCTCGTGCTCCTTCAGTGCCTCGCTCAGGTGCCTCAGCTCCTCTGTCAGCTTCCCAATCTCCCTCCGCAGCATGGTGTTCTCCTGCTCCAGGCACTCGTATTCCTGTTGAAGACAGACACCGCGCAAGTTCGTTTCCAAAACCACACTGCCTTCCTCTGTCCTCCGGGCAGCTCTAACCTGCTCTGTGATGCTCACTATCATTTACCCGAGTCCCCTCCACTGTGCACATTTATTATAGGTTTATAGTTGGCTTGCAGTCTCTGTTTGCTCACTAGGATAACAGAATCACAGGGCAGAGCTTTGTTTTCTGAAGCAAAGCTATTGAAGAATTTGTTTAATTTATTACTAGTTCTGACCTCTGTTCCTGACCTGGTCAGGTTTGCCCCTCCTTAGGTAACCTGGTGGTCGGTGGAACTTGGTGCAGATGCCCACAGTGTGCAGAATTCCTGGGCTCAAGCAATTTTCCTGCTTCAGCCCCTCGAGTAACTTGAGACTACAGCGGGGAGCCACTGAGTCTGGCTGAAGAATAATTTACATAAAATAAGATGCATCTATTTTAAATGTGTATGTCAAATGCATAAACCTGTGTTGATCAGTATAACACATTTCCATCACTCCAAAAAGTTCCCTCATATCATTCTGTGCCAGTCCCCTCCAAGGCAGATCTGCTTTCTGAAGAAGGTCCTTGCTGGATTCACACTATACCCCCAGCACCCAGAACAGACTTGGAACATAGCAAATGTTTGCTGATCGCACAGATCAAATCATGCACACATCCCTTGTTGTTGCCAGAGGCTTAGAACTGGAGGGGATCAACCCACACAATGTAGAAACCTTCCATATCTAATTCTAGCTCTTCCTTCCATCTTGGGCTGGGCAGTCCCACCTTCAAAGGATAGTCCTTTTCATTTTTGAGCAGCTCTATTAGAAAGCTCTTTGTTGTACTGATCCCAAATCTCTCTCCTTCAAACCCACCTATTGGGCTGGGTTCCACCTAACGGAACCACAAAGAGTTTTTTCAATATCACAGTTCTTGAAATGTTAGGGGACAGCCCCGTACCACTTCCCCTTAGGTATTCTCTGAGCCCAACTGTCTCAGGTTCTCTGAGTTCCTTTTGTCAGGACTGCTAGTGCCTCTGCCCTTCTGAATATCATCGCTGACACACATTCCAAGTTGCCAGAATCTCTGAGAAAATGCTACTCCTTGAGTACAGTCCATGATTCTGGGGATCACTCAAGGGAAAATTCATGGCAGAGGCCTCCCCTGCACCAGGCCTAAGATGCTGGGGAGTCTCCCTGAGCTTGCAGAGAGCTGCAAGCTCCATCTGAAGGTGCTGCTTTTCTCTCACTGCTTGGGTGATGATTGAGATTTTGGACCTTAAGGGTAGAGCTTTACATCCTTCTCCACTGAATTTCACTGTGTTCATTTGGGCTTCTTTGAGCCAAGCAAAATCTATTTGGATCACAATTATGTCATCCCATGGATATGTATTTCCACGCTGCGTCAAGCCATCCAAAAACTTGATAAGCAGTTCTTCCTTTTCTTCATCCATTAATAAGTTCTCCAATGCCCACTCATTGCAGAGCCTTACGCATGCTCACAGCAACCACCTCAAGGCTGACAATTCTGTTTAACTCTTGCTAACATGTTTTCAGTCATTTCTAACTTGATTTGTATGTATGGTTATGCTTTGTTGCTCCATGCACACCATGCATTTCCTGAGCAGGGGACCCAGCCTTATTGCCCACCACACATTCTTTCTTGCTAGTGATCTTTAAGAAATATCACCAAAGAAGTCTTATCTTACAGCTCCTCAAGATACCTGCAAGTTCTCAACCCTGCCCCTTTGCTCATGAAATTCTCAACTGGACAGCTTTCATCCTTCTCCATGTAGCCCCAGTGCAAGTCCACCACCTCCAGGATGCCTTCCCTGATCACTGCATCTATAAAACCAACATCTTTTACTGTGAGTTCTATTCAGTCCTGTATAATATTCAATCTCTCCCCAAATATCAGAAATGCATAGCACCAAGGATCTTCTGCTACCCTCTTCTCTACCCTCACTTGATGGGCCACAGAGACAGCACCTAAGAGCTCAGCAACTCATCGGCCCTTATCCTGTCTTCTCTTGCCCCCCTCTCCATCCTCCAGGTCCTGCCTCCCTTTTAAAACCCAGGGCCCCAGAGGGGTGGCCTACAGAGATCATCTTGGATATTCCTCAACCTCCTGCCCATTACAGAAAGGTCTTCATGATGTTCTGGATAGAATACTCTCCAGGACAGCAGGCCTCATTCTCCCTGCTCCCCAACCAGGCTTCTCTGTGTTGGTTTGGCCTCACTAATGCACTGGGTCTATTCTGCCTACAGTCTCTCTCCTTGTCTACCGGCCCCAGTTCTTTGTGATCGTCTCTAGCCTCAAACCAGCCCCAGACCTGGAGTCAGAATTTAATTTATAAACTCAGCAACAAGCCCTCCATGGGCAAGTGGAGGGTCTGGATGGAAGGACAGGAATGGAGACCGAGGCATCACAGAAAGCTTGCACGCAGCGGAGATGAAAGAGGCTGTGCATGCACACATATCACACACCCACACCCACACCCACACGTTCTACTCTGCAACTGGAACTGCCCTTCACCTTCAAGGAAAATTGCTGGTAGATCAGAATGGTTCCAATGAGCTAATGTTTTAACTTGATTCCAAAGAACAGAAAATGTTGTTCCTCAGGGAGAATATCCCAAACTTCCTTTCTATATTTATTCTTTCCGTGGGAGATGCTCTGAGCTTCTGAGCTTTGTTTCTGGAAGCCACAAGAAGCCCTGAGGCCTAACACCTTCATGAGGTACTATCACATTCCCCAAACCTCTGATGGGAAAGAGTTCAGAGCTGCCTGTCACAAGCCACCAAGCAGGCCCCTCATCTGCCTTCTCCACAGGGACTTTCTCTTCTGGGATTTAGGTTTTACTCATAAATCTGCTGAGGGACTTTTATTGAGCTGAGGGAATAAGAAGGAGAAGAGCAGTAAAAATCTTCAGGTGAGACCAATTCTATAAAAATGAAGAAGGGCTGCAGAGGTGGCTCAGGGGAACAGCGCATGCCTGGCATGTGCAAGGAGCTGGGAGCAGAGAAAGGAGGAGGTCAGAGAATGCAGAATGGGAAGAAAGGGAAAGAGGTGAAACCCACTTCACACTGAGGAAAGATTACTAGATTTAACTAATAAAAAAAATAAGAAGAAAACATTAAACTCTGTGATTTCTAGAGATGCTCAGTCTAGCTCAAATCCTGTCAAGCTATGAATCCTTTGCTAGAGGAGGTTCGAGGTCACTATGCCGCCACCCCTGGGAATTTGCTAAGTCATGGTTTCAGAGCAGAGACCTAAAATTAGAGGGAGTGAAATCACTGCAAATCCCAGTTCTGTCTCAGAAAATAAGCGGCCTAAGGCAGTGGTTCTCAGTTGGAGCAATTCTGGCAGTCCCCAGCTGAGAACATCTGAGGGCATTCGGTGGTGTCTGGAGACAGTTTGGGTTGTCATAGACAGGGGAAGAAGGTGATTCTGCATCCAGTGGGTTGAGGCCACAGATGCTGCTCAGGGCTCAGAACAGCCCCCCACAAGAAGGAAGAGTCTACCCCAAATGTCAACAGTGTTGAGGCTGAGGGGGGCTGTATAGGGGTTGTCGGGGTCCAGGGTACCTCTGAGGAAGAAGACAAGACTGAGATTGTTAGAGAAGCTGATGTGGGTGCCAACCTGAGGTGGTATCAAAGGTGATAACTCAGGTGTAAAGGAAAGGAGGAAGAGGAAAAGACCACTAGGAGGACAGGGCCACTCAGAGAGCCCGTTTTATATGAGACAGTTGGAGGTGAGAGGCAGTGTGACATTTCCAAGCTCACCAGACTTGGGACCTGATCTCTGACGCCCAGGTTAACTGCGACTCTCCGGCAGCATAAGCAATTTTGCTTTTGGTTGGCAGGGCCTGGGCCCAAATTTCCCCATTGTGGTTACCAGAAGTAAGAGGCCATGAGCTCTCAGGACTTGACAGTTAACCCATTCCCAAGTCTTACGCTGATGGACTTCCCAGCAGAAAAAATTGTGTCATCAGCAAGGACTGTACAAATTAGTGTCATATCAGTTTCTAAACCGAGTGGTACTGACATGAAGCATCCTCTTAGAACATGCAATATCTGACAAAACCATGGCAACACATACCACAACCATATTGCCCAAGTAATTTGTCAGTTCTGTGGCATTTAGGGCTGCTGAGGATGGCACTGCTGCCTTCCTTCTCTGACTCAAAATTCTTTCTCAGTCTGACATCTTTGGGTGCCAGGTCGAACCAGTCTGACCCACTTCGGAGCCACCTTTCAGCTTGTCTTGGGAGACCCTGGCACTTCACTCTGCTTCCTGCTGGTGAATGTGGACTCCAGCATGCGCCTAGTGTCCAGAGATGAATGGAGGCCAAAACCCTCATGAGGGGCATGAGTGCATTGAAGGGATGATTTGAAACCTGTAACACAGAAGGAACTGCTTCTCATCGCCACAGTCCAACTGCCGGCAACCAACCCCTGCTCTGAGGGAGATGGCTTGAGGAGTGAGCCCAGCCCTCCTCTCCTTGTGCGCGCCTGTCCCACCTTCAAGGACAATCACCTGGCTTTCAAGATGGAGAACTGGAAGGGGAGGGAAGTGGTCAAGAAACTCAAAACAGCTGCAGCTGCAGCTTGCTGGAGGTGACAGTGTGTGCAAGGTGAGCGGAAGAGGAAAGAGGGAATTGTAAACAAAGCTTTCTCTAAGCCTTCTCTTTTGGGTTATTTATTCAAGAAAGGCAAAAGCAGAGTCTGAGCTACTCTGATGTTAGGAATTCCACACAGGCTTAGGACAGGGGACAAAGGGACAGAATGAGGAAAGGCCTTTTGCTGGGTGACTGTCTCATCCAGGTGTGAGGCAGCATCCTCTTCTCACCTTCTTCCTCCTAGATGTGGCCTGGGAGCCCCCGGAGTCTCAGGGGCTTTCTGCTGAGACCCACAGTCAGTATGCTAAGTGCTCTGCTCTCAGGTCACTGGGGCACAGTAATATTCTTTACCACATTTTTAAAACAGTCACCCCACCTCTGGTATCTAAGAGTTAGACATTTAATGTCCTACCACTAAAGTGCTGGCTGCGCAGAAAAGGGGCTCCCCATAACTACAAGAGCTTCCTGGGAGGCAGCCAGGAATGCACAGGGAAGGGATTATTTGGGAGGAACCTCTCGGTGCAGAGATGATGTTCCTTTCATTCTGCAGAGAGTTTGGATGTACTTTCCTTTTCCTAAGCCAGTTGTTCACTCCCTCACACCTTCTTATAATCAGTGACACTTGTGTGTAGCTGGGGACAGTTTTGGGGTTTGCATGCAGAGGGAGCCACTCTCCGTTTCTCAACAAGACTGCCTCGCTGAGGTGATCTGTGAGCGGAACCTTCCTGATCCACGCCTGAGCCCCACCGAGGAAGAGGAGAAGGGGGTGTTCTGAAGGGACTGGGCTCCAGATCAAGCTAACCCAGTTCTGGAAAGAGCAGCAGCAATAACTGTCAGGCAACACAGCCTATTGGCAGGAAGACTGACCCCATGGAAGGGCTCTTTGCCCCAAGGTTCAAAAGGGACCACAAAGGAGTAAATGTGGTTCCCAGGGACCTGGTTCACTTGATTATCAAGTCCAACAACATTAGAAATTGACAGAGAACCGAGGCTTCATCTGGGGGTCTTTTTTCGACAATGTAGTAGAGTTACATGAACATTCTTTTCCCCTTTCCTTTTTTTCAGTGCTGGGGTTGGAATCCAGGGCCTCCCACATGCTAGGCAAGTGTTCTACTACTGAGCTACGTCTCCACTCAATAAGCTATGTGAATATTTGTTTTCTCTTCTGTGGTAGACAGAATAATGGCCCCTCAAGGATATCAGTATCCTTCCTAATCTCTGGAACTTGTCTATGTTGCCTCACATAGCAAAAGGGACTTTGCAGATGTGATTAAGAGTCCAATGGAGAGCGTCTCCTGGATCACCTGGGCAGGTCTAATGTAATCACAAGGTTCCTTGCATGTGAAAGAGGGGTCAGGAGAGGAACAGAAGGGGGTGTGATGAAGGAACCAGTAATAGGGTAAGACCGCACATGAAAGACTTGACTGGAAATTGCTGGTTTTGAAGACGGAAGGAGATCACAACCTGAGGAACATGGAACCCTCTAGAAGCTGGAAAAAGCAAGGAAATGGATCTTCACCAGAGCTTCCAGAAAGAATGCAGCCCTGATGACACCTGGGTTTTAGCCCAGTGAGATTCATCTCAGGTGTCCAACTTCTAAAACTGTAAGATAGCAAATTTGTTGTGTTAAGCCACCACATTTTAAGAATTTGTGACAGCATCAGTAAGAAACTAACACACTTTTTATGGGAACTGTTATGCATCCCAAGGACAGGAATGAGATCTTCCTCTTCTCTTTGTGACCCAAAAGTAATGCTTTGCCCACAGGAGTGCTTAACAAATATTTAGAGAATGGATCTATTTGACCTTGCTCCATGAAAGATCTTGTCCAAGACACTTTGTCATCACTGTATACAGAATCACTCAGGACTTAAAACTGACAATGCACCTGACTTGGACTAGAAGTTTCTTGAGGGGTAGGGCCCTCACTGTCCAGCTGCACACATGGTCTGAATACAGGACCATGCACGAACTGTGAGCCGCAAGCTAGAACCACAAATAGCTTCAGGAGCAAGGAGGAAGGAAGAAAGGAGGCAAAGGGCACTGCAATTCTTCCGCAGAAGTTTTACAGAATTAATGAAGGTCGGGAAGGCCTTCTCTGACTCCAGTCTGGACACTCAAGTCTCTTTATAGGGCCCAGCTGTTCTACTTCCAGGAAAGAATCTGACACTTATTAACTTAAGTCACACTGTGAATTTATATTGGCGTGTCATGTCTCCCTGGAGTATGCAATTCAAAATGTGTTCTCTGCTCATCGTTAAAAGAGCTTTCAGAAACTGCCCTTCCCCTCTCTGTTTCACACAAGTCTCTGTGCAATCGACGCTCCAGACTAGCGGTGCTGAGACATCTATGATGAGAAAGCAAGGCAGGAGAGAGCTCAACTAAAATCTTTAATTAAACACACCTACTCCACGCAAAGGGCAAAGACTGCCAGCGATTCCTTGGATAGATCCTTCAGTGCTCTTGAGGTCAGTTCCTGGTGTGTAACACTTGCCACTTCCAGCCATGGGATTATGTGGGTTTATGCATAAAGACTGAGGAAAATGGAACAGTTTTAAGATAAATCCCAGCACTGTAATCTCAGTGTGTCCCCTGAAAGTTCATGTATTGGAAGTTTGGTCCCCAATGTAGTAGTGATTGGAGGTGGGACCTTCAGAAACTGACTGGGTCATGAGGGGCTTGCTGTCATGAATAGGTTAATTAATCTATTAATGGGCTATCATGGAATGGCTTTTTTTTTTTTTTTTTTTTTTTTTTTTTTTTTTTTTTTTTTTTTTTGCTTGCCCTGTTACCCTGTGATGCCCTTTGGTATGTTTTAATGCAGCAAGAAGGCTGCAAAGCAGATGATGGCATCTTGTTTTAAACTTCCCAGTCTCTAGAACCATGAGCCAAAAACCCCCTATTCTTTATAAATTACCCAATCTGTGGTAGTCAGTTATAGCAACAGAAAACAAAGTCAGACACCAGGTTTCTGATGTGAATGATAAGAAAGGTGGTTGGTTCTTTTAACTACAGTGTGAAGACCATGGGAAGACAAAGTCTCAGAGTGAATAGACGTAGCATTCCATTAGGAATGTGGTTCATCCCAGAAGCCTGCAGCAGACCCAGCTGGAGACATCTAAGCAAACGCTTTGGTTTGGGGTCTAGGCCAGGAGGTCTGCCAGGAGTAATAAATGTTGGGAACTGATATTAGGAAGAACAGATTAAAAGACAAATCTTCAAGGGTGAGATGAAGAAACAGCAGAGTCTGAAACCCTGGTCAAGAAACAAACGTAGAAAAGTTAACAAAGAAAAAGAAAAAAAAAAACCTGGTGAAGAGGATCAGGAGAACTAGGAAAGGTGGGAAAGCTTCAAGAAGGAATGAGTGAAGGGTCTCAAATGTTTCTGCAAGGTCAAGGAGGATGAGAACAGGAAGAGGGTCCTGGTGGCCTCCAGGAGAGCAGCTTCTGTGGGGATATGTGTGTTTGCACGCATCAGGTGGAGGAAAGGGAGCAGACATGAAATCACAGAAGAGGAATAAATAGAAACTGAGGGTACAGAGACAGCAAGTATAAGCTACTATTGTTTTTTGGGTTTTTTTGGTTTGTTTGTTTGTTTTTAATACTGTAGATGGAACCTAGGAACTTGCACATGCCTGGCTGGCATCCACCCACTCTACCACTGAGCTGTATGTCCAGCTGAAAGCAGATCCTGTTTTTAAGATGCAGAGAAGTGAAGGGAGGAAAGAAATGGATCAAGAACTTGAAAGGTAGCTGGGTGCAGTGGCTCATGCTGTAATCCTAGCAACTCAGGAGGCTGTGGCAGGAGGATCACGAGTTCAAACCCAGCCTCAGCAACTTAGTGAGGCCCTGAGAAACTTAGCACAACTCTGTCTCAAAATAAAAAATAAAAAGGGCTAGGGATGTGGCTCAGTGGTTTTGGTACCAAACAAACAAATGCACAAAAAACTTGAAAGGTAATCATGATCAAGAACGGGCACTTTGTTTTGTTCTATAATGTAAGAAACTTGAATATGAGGGTGGCCTGGAGAGAAATAAAGAGGCCCATGAGCAAAGAATCAGAACATTGGGCTGGAAAGACCCAGCAGAATTGGTAATGACAAGGACAGCGTTAGGACCAGAGCACAGCTCCTCCTCAGGGCTCTCATGTGGCTCAGCCCACCAGTCTCACCTCATGGAGTTTGTCAGCCTTCTGGGTCTGCTTCTTCCGACTTCTCTGAGCAGCAACTCGATTTTTTTCTCTCCTTCGGACCTTCCTGTCATCATCCTCAGGGCTCTGGGGGATGACATTTGGGGAGGTGTGATGTCAAGGCCCCTTGCCTTACACTTCTCTGCTCTCTTTCTTCACTTAACATCACTTACTGTGCTTTATACTGATGTGCCTCCACCAGTGGCTAACAATAGACTCTTAAAGAGCACTCACTGTGTGCTTGGGTTCTGCTTAGTTGTTTGTACCCAAGACCATCTTGAAAAATGTGTAAGTATGGCTGTCTTAAAACATGAGCAATAAGAGGGCTGGAGGTGCTGAGTGTACACCTGAAATTCCCACTAGGGAGACTGAGGCAGGAGGATTGCAAATTCAAGGCCAGCCTGGGCAACTTTGCAATATCCTATCTCAAAATAACATTTAAACATTACCTTTCAAGTTTTTTGTGCATTTGTTTGTTTGGTACCAAAACCACTGAGCCACATCCCTAGCCCTTTTTATTTAAAAGGGGCTAGGGATACAGCTCAGGGGTAGAGTTCTTGCCTAGCATGTGTGAGGCCCTAGATTCTATAAAAGAAAGATGAGGAATAAGAAACTCAGATAGGTTAAGGAACTTGCTTCAGGTATCACAGCTAGTATGGGCGTGAGTGGGAAGTGGAACTCAGGTCTGTTGGTCTCCAAACCAACGTTCATAAACCTCTACCCCACAAAGGCGTATGCCTGGAAGAGTTGCGGTGTCAGTGTTGCTCATCTGAGCCTGGGAAAGCTGGAGGGCACCTGCTCTCTGGAACTTGCTGTGTGTCAGCTGTCGCACACGCAATAGCAAGTACTTTTTTTTTTTTTTTAAAGAGAGAGGGACAATGAGAGAACGAGAGAGAGAGAGAGAAAGAGAGAAACAATTTTTTTAGTTAGTTTTTCATGTGGCCTTTGTTGCTCCAAGACTTTGTTGTGTACATGGTGCTGGGATTGAACTCGCGTACCCGTGCACGCTAAGCCACCGCTCCAGCCCCAATAGCAAGTACTTTTGAAACTGTGTACAAATCATGATTACACACTTCTAACTAACTGCAACTACATAACTCTACCAAGGCACACTCCTGACAACGTGCTCGTTTGAACAATGCTTGAGACTGACATTTTGCTTTGGAGGTCAGAGTGAATAAAAAATCAAAATTTTTTATTAAATTCATGCCAGTCATGATGGCATATGCCTGTAATTCCAGCGACCCAAGAGGCTGAGCCAGGAGGATCACAAGTTTAAAGCTAGCCTCAGCAATTTAGTGAGGCCCTAAGCTGCTTAGTGAGATGTTGTCACAATATAAAAAAAAAAATAATAATAAAGGCTGGGGATGTGGCTCAGGGGTTGAACGCCCCTGGGCTCAATTCCTGGTACAAAAAAATCAAATTTATAATGTGTCATGGAGTCAAATCCTTCAAGAGCCATTATGAAACAGGCAGGCAGAATAATGCACCTACCACGATAAAAATACTTCATTCAGGGGCTGGAGCGGTGGCTCAGTGGTTTCAGCGCTTGCCTGGCAAGCGCGAGGACCCGGATTCAAACCCCAGCACCACGTACACAACTAAATGTTGGAGCAACTAGGGCCATGTGAAAAACTGAATAAAGTTGTTTCTCCCTTTCTCTGTCTCTCTCTCTCTCATTGTTCCTCTCTCTTAAAAAAAAAAAAAATACTTCATTCATTATAGGAAACATGGAAAAGGACAGCCGTTTTTGCTTTCCAGAACCTCATGAGACGATAACAAAGGGGAAAAAAAACTATCCTTGAGGGCTTTAAAAAACAAGAAGTGAGTGGGATACAACAAAAGAAAGCCCCTCATATTAATGGAAGCAAATATTAAAAATCTAATAATGATATTTTCAATTATCATGTTATTTAGTCTTGTATTTCAAATCAGCAAGACACAACATCTCCCTAAGTTACTACAGGTTTGAATTTCCAACATATGCAACAATAAAAAGATATAAAAGGATATTAAAGGAGAATAACAAACACCAAATAGAAGTGGCCTGGAGACAATGCTTAAGAGAACAGGGATAGGGGGTTGGACCTGTAGCTCTGTGGTTACAGTGCTTGACTGGCATGCGCCAGGATGCAGGTTCAAACCCCAGCACCACATACGCAACGAAGTGTTGGAGCAACCAAAGCCACATGAGAAACTAAATAAAATTGATTCTCCCTTTCTCTCTCTCACTGTCCCTCTCCCTTTAAAAAAAAAAAATAAGAGAACAGAGATAGGTGTAAAAATGCAGTACATAACCAGTTAAACTTAACTAGAATATCACAGGGGGAAGGAGGGGCTGGGGGGGTTGGGGATGTTGTGTCCTCCATGTGGTATAGAGGATGGAACTTTAGCACAGAGCTGTATAATCTGATCCTAATTTTGTCTCTTATTATCAATAAGACCTTGGACAAATGGTTTAAATTCTCTGACTTTTCAATTTCTCCAAAAATGTGATTCATTCATTCTTTCAATATATATTAACTGAACATCTACCATGTGCCAGGCACTCTCCTAGGCACTGGGGACACAAGCCCAGAACAGCGCTCATTGACCTCTGCTGCTTTCTGCCTAAGAGCATAGGGTAAGGCTAGTGTAAGATGCAATGAGACTTTGTCCTGAAGCTCCCTGTACACAATATATGCCCTCCACTACTTACTTGCCTTTGATAAGGCTGCTATTTTTAATTGAATCTCCTATAGTTCTTGTCACTAAATCATGTCTCTTCATTCTCCACAATCCAAAAGTCACAGGACCCAAGGGATTCACATGCACCCTGCCCTCTAGGAGCTAACAATAAACTGGATTTATCACCTATCATATATGGTCACACCTGCCAACCCGGCAGTAATATTTAAGACAAAAAGGTGAGCAAAGTCGTAAGATATTTATATATTATTAACTATATCTCAGTCCTCATAAAAACCCTGAGAGGTTGTTACTATATTTTTATTGATGGGGAAACTGAGGGTAGGAATCAGCAAATTCCCAAGTTTACCTTAGCCTGTGTGGCCAATGGAACCCAAACTCACATTTTTGTGACACTCTAGGGCCACCCAATAACACTATGTGCTTGGGAGTGGGGAGCCATAAGAATGACCCGGTCCCGGTCCCAAAGCAGTTAGATGCAATGCTTCTAATGGCCATCTCTGCGTGAAACGTGGTCTGTTTCCTGTGTGCGCAACTGTAAAAGTTGGTGGGGACGACGCAGGAGACTGACTAGGATGGGGGCAACGGGTTTCCATCAGCAATGGGGGTAGAATCTGCCCACTGATGGGTCTCCACCCCACACTCCCAGACTGAATCTTCCCGTTCCCCAAGTGGGCGGCTGCAAGGAGGTTGGATGTAGGGACGAACCGCCCCTTTGGGCTGAATCCCCCCTCTTGGCACTCCAGCCCCGTCCCGGAGCTGCCGGGAAGGGCCATTCGTATGGGAAGTGCGGTGACAGCTGACCGCCACGCAGGGCTGGGGCTGCTCCCGGAGTGGCGCGGACCCCCACGTGCGGGTGAGCGCCGGCTATGCTGGGCCCGGCTAGCAGCGGCACCCTCGGGTCTTCTGCGTCGGAGGCGCAGAGCTTGGGCTGGGAGACCAGGCAGAGGCACACGTCCGGGCCCCTAAGCCGCCCCCGCCCCACTCCCGGTTGTCCTGTGCTAGGGCTTCGTCCTCCACCCCAGCACCTTAGCGGCCACCACCCGGAAACTCCAGCACCCACCTCCTCGCGCCCCCACGGCGGCCCTCGCCCCTTGCCCAGCTAGGCGTGGCGCCCTCGCACCCCTTGCTGTCCTCCCGGCAAGTCCGGTCCACTACCTGCGGCTGCGGCTGCTTCCCAGGCGCCACGGCACTCCTCTGCAGGACGCTGCTGTCGGCCGGGAGCCCTTGCGACATGCCGGGCACTCTCCGCTCCGCCCCGCCCCGCCGAGCAGTCCGGCGGAGCAGCGGCCGCCCGCCCGGCCCGCGGCGCCCTGCACGCCGGGCACTGCCTACCGGCGCTCTCGCGCCCCCCGCATCCTCGCGCCCCGGCACCTGCCGGCCGTCGGCCCTCCGCCCCGCCCCCTCCCGCTTCCCGCTCTCCCGGCTCCTCCGAGCGCCGCGCGCTCGCGCGTCCTCCACCCCTCCCCCACCCCGTCCCGGCACGCGGTCCTTCCCGTCCCCAAGTCCGCCCCGCCCCCTCGGTCTCCCACCCGCGCCTCATTTCCTCCTCTCCGCCCTCTCGCCGCACCCCGGGGTCCCAAATCCCACCCTTGCCGTGGCTTTCCGCGCGGCCCCTCGCTTCATAGAAGTCACGTGGTGGCTCTGAAACTAGGAGGGAACGCGAAGCCCACCCACAAGAGGCGACGCCGGGCGGGTGGGGCTCAGGGAGGCACAGCGCAGCCTTTGGGGTCCTTTGACCGCCCTAGGGGAACTCGGGTTGAGAAACACAAGTGGGTGGATTTGGGGTTGGTGGTTTTTTCCCAGTCCCATCACGGCATCTTCCTGCACAACGGCCACGCCTCCCTGCCGCCCCCTAGAATGGGTCGCAGGCTAGGGGGGACTTTCTCCGCGGCGATCAGTAACCTGGGAGAGCCACTCTCACTCCTTCCGCAGCCCGGGAGGCGCGGGCGGGAGGCGGGGACAGCCGGCTTCACCCAGTCGCTCTGCACACCCTAGAGCCGCGGGCGCCCCAGGGCTTTTCTGCGGGGAGCACCTATGCTTCCCCCCACAGACACACGTCCCGCCGGGCTGGGGGAGGGAGCTAGGCGGGGCGACACTGTGGGTGAATTCCCTGAATGGAGGGTGGACTGGGACAGAAACGGTATCAGGCTGCTCCCAGAGCAAATCTGCCGCGTTGGACATCACTCATGACAGATTCGGGGTTATGGGCCGCCACATTAAGGTTAAAAGTACCAGATTTTTTTTCTTTTTCAAAATTAAAGTGGCGAGTGTCCTGTCTACGAGTTAATTTTGTGCGGTTGTCACTCTCATGCCATGTTGGGCACGGTAGAGGTATGGCGTATTCCGCTCCACCTATCTACCTGGACGATTGTATTCAGCAAGGAGAACTAGCGGTTACAGGTTTGTCGACTACGTGTTGTGAGCCTCGGGAAAGAAAGAGCACTGCGAATTTGGGTGGGCAGGTGGGAACCAGACCGGAAATGCCTTCTGCGTGTGGTTGCTTTGGCCTTCAGGATCCCTGGCAGTAGTGTGAATAGGAGATCAGCCCTTCTGAATCCTAGCGCACTTGGTTCTTCACCAAGATTTAAAACTCCACCCTTACTAAAGGTTTCAGAGGCGCCTTAGCGAACTTGCTGCGGGCAGGAGAGCAAGCGGACATTCTCTGGCAGAGGCTTCAGCTAACTGAGGAGAGAAGAGGAGGTGCGGTGCGAGGCAGAGGGAGAGCAGAGGGTGGGTGCACCACTGTAGTTTCCGTGCTGCTAGCGACACCTGCAAAGTTGCACCGCAGAGCCATTCTGCCCTGGTTTTTCTGCCCAGATTTCTCATCTCCCGTTTATTTCATTACCCAACATAACTCATATTTGTCTTGGACTATTTCTTTTTTGCATCTTACACAATACACACAGTGTGCCTAGCAAAGCGCTCTGCAAACAAATGCTTGGTAAAACTATCTATTGCCGGTCAATTGAGAACCTTCTTTCTTGAAAAATTCAAAGAACTAACAAAACAAGAAAACCTCTGGGGCAAATGTCATAACATGCAGAAGTGCTTTCATTCCACAATGCTGGTTATGAAAGGAAAGGGCAAGGTGAAAACCCACTGGACATTTAAGTGCACTCCTATGCTTCATTATGGTGATTGACATTTCTATTCCTCTTGAGCCACACCGCATTCTAAGTCCTTTGGGGCCATACCTTCCCAAGTCTCTCTCCATGGGTCCTGTACCATATCTCAGCACACAAGAACTCTTCATATTAGCTTAGTGGTCTTCTTTTGTTATGCATGAAGGATCTACATACAAAACTAATGGATTAGGGGCTGGAGCAGTGGCTCAGGGGTTAACAGCATTTACCTGGCATACGCATGTATGGAAGTTCAAACCCCATCACCACTATATAACCAAGTCTTGGAGCAACGAAAGCCACATGAAAAACTTCAAAAAGTTGATTCTGACTTTCTCTCACTGTCCCTCTCTCTTAAAAAAAAAAATTAAATAGATACAGAAATAAAAATTAGGGAGAAGTAAATCCTCATTAAGGCCCTGGGGATAAGACAAGAAGAATTTTTTTTTCTTTAAAGAGAGGGACAGTGAGAGAGAGAAAGAATCAATTATATTTAGTTTTCATGTGACTTTCATTGCTCCAATACTTCATTTTGTACATGGTGCTGGAATTCAAACCCGTGTGAGGTAATGAGGGGAAAATGAGGGGGGGAAAATGCCAGGCAAGCGCCACAACTGCTCAGCCACCACTCCAGCCCCAAGGAGAAGATTTTCTAAGACTATACTTCACAGGAGAAATGATATTGGTAAGATTTGAACAACTACCTAAAGTGCTTAATTGTTTTAGGTGGCAGCATAACTAGAAATTTAAAGTAAATGAATTGAGAAAATATAGTGGGTATGAGTAAGGTTAAACTATTAAATATAATCCACAAAAAGAAATAAGAAAAATATGGAGACAATCTCACAAAAGCAAACTGCACAAGTGAGAATGAACTGGCACTTCCCAACAGAGAAAATAATCAAGGGAAATAATTGTAGAAGAAAATACATATTAAAATAAGAATCCTTGGAAAATATTAAATTAGCAAAATACCTCCTGGAAATTAGTAAAGTAGTCACTGACATCATTGTAAATCTATGTAAATCTATTGGAAAGCAATTGTATTATAACTTTTTTTTTTGGTACCAGGGAATGAATCCAAAGGTGCTTAATCACTGAGCCACAACACAGCCCCTTGTTTATATTATATTTTGAGACACAGTCTCACTAAGTTGCTTAGGGCCTTGCTAAGTTGCTGAGGCTGGTTTTGAACTCAGGATCCTCCTGCCTCAGTCCCCTCAGTCACTGGGATTGCAGGCATATGCTACCATGCCCAGCTGTATTATAACTTTTAAGAACTATAAAAATCATCACTTTGATTTAGTTTTCCCACTTCCATAAAGTCATTCTAGGAAGATCATTGAATATACTCATCAGAAAAATAATATATCCACTAAAAGTTCAAAACATTTTAAGAGTGAAAATTTGCAAGCAATATGTGTCCAATTACCGTTGAATGCCTTAACAAATTGTTATCTCACAGGAGAGACTATATCCTTAAAAGTTACAAACATGTAAGGGCTGTAGCTATGTAGTTCAAAGGCTGGAGTGGTGGCTCAATGGTTATGGCGCTTGCCTGGCATGCTCGACGATCCAGGTTCAAATCTCAGCACCATGTACACAATAAAGTGTTAGAGCAATGAAAGCCAAGTGAAAAACTAAATAAAATTGATTTTCTCTTTCTCTTCCACTGTCTCTCTCTCTTAAAAAAAAAAAAACAACAGGTTACCAACATGTGAACAAATCTGTCCTAAGGAAGATTTGTGAGGTAATGAGGGGGAAAAATGAGGATACCAAAAATTACATGTATAACTTGCATATACAAATGTATGCATATGAAAAAAGTTTGGAAGAAAATATAACAAGGTGGTAGGTGTTTTCTTGTGATAGTGAAATATTAGCTAATTTCTTCTGTCTTTTAAAACTTTTTGGAAAATTCTTTTATGTTCATGTCTTCAAACATTTCATATTTATAAGTAATAAGCATATGTTTGTATTATTGCCTTCCTTAGTGCTAAGCTCATTTGCCACACCAGAATACCAACTCTTCTCTGATCAAGAAGGATACTCTTGGGGCTGGAGCAGTGGCTCAGTGATTATGGTGCTTGCCTAGCATGTGGGAGTCCTTGGGTTCAAACCCCAGCACCACAAACACAACAAAGTGTCCAAGCAACTAAAGCCACATGAAAAACTAAATAAAAATTGATTCTGTATTTCTTTCCCTCTCTTCCCTCTCTCACTGTCCTCCTCTCTTAGAGAGAGAGAGAGAGAGAGAGAGAGAGAGACAGAGAGAGATCCTGGCTGAACAGCCTGGTTTCCTCCTTTTTTTGTATTTTTTTCTTGTTTGTTTTATCCTTAAGTCAGAAGGAGAAAGAAAATGAAAATGAGCTTGGCACAGTGGCACACACCTGTTAGCCCAGTGGCTTGGGAGGCTGAGGCAGGAGGATTACAAGTACAAAGTCAGCCTCAGAAATTTAGCAAGGCCCTAAGCAACTTCGACTCTGTTTCAAAAATTAAAATTAAAAAGGGGTCAGGATGTGGCTCAGTGTGGTAAAGTGCCCTGGGTTCAACCCTGGTACCCAAAAAAAAAAAAAAAGTAAACAAAGAAACATTTCAAATGTCTCCTTTACTTTTTTTTTTTTAAAGGGAGAGACAAAGAGAGAATTTTATTTTTCATCTGGTTTCTGTTTTTCCTCCACTTAGTTGTATGGAGGAAAATTTATTTATATGTGCTGCTGGGGATTGAACCCAGGTCCTCCTGCATGCCAGGAAAGCACCCTACCACTGAGCCACCTCTTGAGCCCTTCAAATGTCTCCTTTCCTTCTGTCTTTGTACATGTGTGTGTGTGTGTGGGGGGTGTTGTTAAACTGGGAAGAGGAATGATATGATTTGGCAATTTCCGATTAATACCACAATGACCCTGGATTACATGATCGGGTACAGGAGAAGGAGGTGCTGGAGGTTTTGTAGCTTAGTGATGAAATCCTCTGGTGAGTCACTTCACAAGAAGACAGCTCTTCATGAAAACAAGTCACTCAAATGCTAGAAAATCCTGTCACTACTTCACTTTTGCTTTTTCTCTCTTAGGGAAATTGACCTTTTGGTTAACTGTACTCTCACTGGTCTTTCTCAGAATGTGGTCCTGCAGGGTTCCAGTTGGAGCTAAGGAATAGAGAGTTGGAGGCAGAGACCACCGTGTTTAGCAGAAGCCCACCGCTGTGTGTTGGCCACGGTTTCAGGCACTAGGATACAACAGTGAACAAATGAGTCACACCTCAGGAGGCTCGCATTCTAGAGGAGGGAGATGGACAATCAACAAAATGTAGTATGTTAGATGGTGGTATGTTTTACAGAGAAATACAAACCAGGGACAAGAAATAGGGAGTAGTGGGAGGGAGATCACCTGGGAGAAGTGGACCAGGCTGCACCGACAGCAAATGCAAAAGCCCTGTGGAAGCATGCCTGACTATTGGAGAAACTGTAGGAGGCTCTTGTGACTGGAGTGGGGTGAAGAAGGTGTGGACACCAAGAGATGAGGTCAGAAAGGCCATAAGAGCCTAGGTCATGCAGAGCCTTCTGGGCTACAAGGCTTTTACTTAGAGTGAGATAAGATACACTGGAGGCTTTTCAGCAGAGATAAGGCATGATCTATCTCACTTAAGTGTGGTTTTTTGTTTGTTTTTTTAAAGAGAGGAAAATGGTGGGGAGGGGAGACAATCAATTTTATTTGTTTTGCTTGTTTTTATCTTTTTAAGAAATTCATTTGTTGAACAATCAAACATGCTTCCAATGAAACAATGTATTTATATTCTGAAAATTAGATTTACAAAAAATATGGAACACTTAATGAATTTGCATGTCATCCTTGTGCAGGGGCCATGCTAATCTTCTCTGTATCGTTCCAATTTTAGTATATGTGCTGCCGAAGCGAGCACATCAATTTTATTTTTTTATCTGTTTTTGTTTGTTGCTCCAGCACTCAGTTGTGTATGTGGTGCTGGGGTTTGAATCCCGGTCCTTGCACATGCCAGGCAAGCG